>JAVQJG010252690.1:0-14574 GCA_036024015.1 Craterocephalus amniculus | reverse complement strand
AGACACAAAACATATGTCAAAATGAATATATTGATAAATCAGCTGAGGCTAGTACAAATATGTATTGTAAATAGAAAACTAAACTGAAAGTGAAGAAGTTAATTCAAATATTTGCAACAATAGCTAACAATATTTAAAGAAGCAATGAATGTGTGATTGTTTATAAGAAATAAATTGCAGAAAGAAAAATCATGCATAAAATATCATTAAGTAAGTCATGTTATGTTGTATGAGTTTTTCTTTATTGCACTGCATTTTTAAAATTCCCAGCATGCGAAAGGTCTGCAGAGTCCACAAGAAAAAGTGTTCTTTTCAGCTCTTGAGCTCCCTGGAAACCTTTAGTGCATACTCTTTCTTGAGAAACTAGAAGACATGCCCACAAAATGTGTTTGAATAATGCTTGGCAAGTGGCCAGCTTGATATGCGTCAGTTCAGAATAAACAGCTATCTGCTGCACCACCTTTTGAAGCCAATAAGAAGCCAGAGGATGCATGTACTGTAGGGCCCTTTCATAAGAGTGCTTGGACAGAGTGTAGAAAAGAGCTTTGCAGTAATGTAAAGATTGAGAAAAAAAACTGTTTTTGAACATTTGAGGACATATATCCCACATATTTGTGCTGATTCACTATTACAAAGTACAAGTTAATGAGCAGCATGGTTTTAAGGTCTGTGATAAGTTCTAATTGGATATCCCCTAATATTGCTACAAGTAATTTAATGCTTTCAGACACTTCTTCTTGTTTGATAAAACTTAAAACATAATGTCTCGTCAAAAGTGATATATCATACAGTTTTCACAGAATACCTGTCTTTGTTTTTCTCTTCTGGTACATTACAAACTTCTATCATATCACTCACATGGTTATTTCACAAAGAAAATTTTAAATGTGATGAAAGGGTTTCTGTAGCCTGGGGCTCATACCTAACAATTATAGTCCATTGGGGAAAGTGGCTTTTTGACTGATAATTGTATTACATTTTTGCGTCAGAACCAAGACAATAATTGAAAAAAAAAGCGTTTTGCTCTGTTAAATGAATGATATCACATCATGCTGCCTGATGGTAAATTGAAATGAGTCTGTGCGGTAGGTTGTGGTCGTCACAGTGATTGTATGTCTGACCACAATTCCAGATGGCAGTTTGATTGCTTTCAATTCTGCCCTTCTTTTAGATGAATTTCTTTCATCAAAGGCTGGAGAAAATGAGCCCAGCCATCTAAATACAGGATGATTTTCAAGCAAATTATTTTGCCATCTGGGTGGGCTGTCTTTGCTTAACCTCTGCTCGCGCTAAGGGAACCACAGAGGTGAAGCTCAGGGCAGAGGGTCAACTGTACCACATCTTGATAATGAGTGAAGTATGATTGCCTGCTCCTGTTTCCTTTACTGAGGAAAAAAATAATTCAAGATGCCTTTTTGCTTACAAGGGTGTTAATTAATCCGCAGGGGATTTACTGTAGGTCCCATAGTAGCTACATATACTGTAATAACTGGGTATGAAATGGATTAATATGATATATCTAAGCAAAAAAGAAGAAAGTGACGAATGCACTCTTGAAGTCCAAAACTTTACAAAGTTTTTATATAGTAACTAATGCACAGAAAAAGTTCAAATGTGCCTAAGTGTTGCGACACATGAACCATTTGAGCTTTGTACATTTTAAGCAAAAACACTCTAAAGCTAACCATCATTATAAATAAATACTGATAATGAATAGAATCATTGCAATGCGTGTAATACAGAAAGAATGTCATTAAAAGTCTGGGTTCTCTGGTCACTTTTTTTCTTTCTTATGCTATTTTATGTCATAGCTTCCATATTTACAATAAGCATGGACAAACCCCCCCTTACCAAACCTCCCTCTTCTTTTTAGGTTGAAATGAATCAAGGCAGATTTAAGATAAGAAAAAATCAATGGGGCGTATACGTGAAAGCATTCAGCTTTAATAAATCTGGATTGTCCCTGCAGTCCTCATAGTATCCTACTATGTAATTATACAGAGCCTCACTACCTTTTCAAACATCCCTGGCAACTGTTCATCAATGCAGCATTTCATCTTCACCCATATGAGAGGAAAACATAGCATTGCCCACTTTATTAACTTTTTTATTTCAAATGTAGCCATATCAGTAATCTGAAATTGTCTTCCAACAAGATGTCACAGACTGTGTCACATACTGTATTTCCTATGGAATCAAGGTGAGAAAACCTTGTATCTATTACATTTTTTTTTCTTTTTTCTGTTGAGACAGTTGTACTTGTTTTTGTTAGGATGCTCACTTTCATCCCTTTGACAAGGAAATGTATTGTGGCTTGTGTCACATGCACAGAATACATTTTTTGCTTAATATCTCTATTACTTTCAGGGCATTCCACTCAATTAAGTAAGCTATCATACACATGGTTTCTACAAAGGAGACGCCAAAATCTTGTTTGCATCATTCTTTTTTTGTGTGTGATCTAGATTTCAGTGGATTGCAGCAACGGCCTGTAATTCCTCTTGCAGACAGAGAAAGCAAAACACTCCTTTTAAAACAGTCTGATTATATACAATAGTCATGTTGACATGAGAGTTTTAATCCCTCTTTATTTCAGAATAAAAGCAATTCTTCTTTAATGGGATGAAAAATTACCATGTAAATTCCCAATTAAACTATTGTAAATTCTGAAGGTATTGGGTCTTGCCTATTTCACTCTGAATTGATTAATTCCTCTATTATTTGTCCAGTTTATGTAAATTCTTTGTGTGTTTGTTCCTTCGTCCTGTTGCCATGTCACACATGTTACCTGCTGCCTGTTTTGGTGTCTAGCTGTTGCTCAAAAACTAGCATCCAAAAATCCTAAAATGGTAGTTAATATGTGGTTTTCCATGTTGTAGCTAAAAAGAGTGGATGTAAATTTGTCACGTCTGCCCTCTGTCACAACACTTCCTTACCCCCAGATCTAAAGTGGAATCGAGTAAAAGGGACTCCAACGTCAGTTTGGAAACCCAAAGGAGAATACTTTAATTCCCCATGATCTTATTCAGAACAATTGGTTCTGAAATGAAAACATCATGTAACCATAGCCAGTGTGAAAAGGTTTTGTTTGTTTTTTTTCCGTGACTTTACTGCTTCAAGTACTGACCCAACCAAACCACACAATGGAGAAAAACAGGCAGATAAAAAACATGTCAAGCTGAAACGGACAGAAAAAACATCAGCTGTGATTATAACATAACCACTATAAACATGATACTAAACCATGCCTGTGACAGCTGGCCAGTAGTCCCTACAGCCTTACACTTGTTTCAGGCTTATTCAGTTTAAAAATGGCTGTCAGAAGTAGTAGTCAACACAATCCAAAGTGAATGAAAAATTCTCAAGAAAATACTCTAAATTTTGCTTTTTTTGCTTTTCTGTGACCTGTTATATCAATATCAGGGCCATCACATACTAAAATTCCTTTTTAAAAAGTATTGGAATTAGCAGTCTGATTCACACTGTTTTTCAGCATTATATAGCTTTTCTTTCACTGAATTTCATGGGCAATGCTTTTTCAGTCAAGTATGCCTTGTGGTTAGTGTTTGAAAAAAGATAGCACAAGAAAGAATTGATATCATTTTCTTTCTTGAAAATTTACATTCTTATTAAGAATTAACAGACTAAGCTGAAAGTTGTATAAATGCCTCAGCGTCTTTTCTTGTAATAAAGATGCAGTAAAATGTCCTTCTTTAATGACTATATCTTGATTAAGATATTGATATAATCGATAAATTAAATAATCTTAATGATTACATGGTGGTTATATCATGTCAGTTTCTGCTCTATATTCAATTCATTGGCAAATAAATACATCAGTAGTGGAAATTTATGATTTCACACACTGCTATAACACACTTATTATCTATCTACATCTCTGAGGCACATTTTCTGCACAGGCCTTGAAAGATCAGGGTGGTCTGTAAGGTTACAACATAAGCACAAACAAGGTTAAAAAGAGGACATGCAACAAATGTATGCAAATGTAATGAACCAGTAATGTGATGAATGAATAAGGAAGATACGTTTCATCTCATCTGACAGGCCCC
Source organism: Craterocephalus amniculus (assembly GCA_036024015.1). Classification (NCBI taxonomy): domain Eukaryota; kingdom Metazoa; phylum Chordata; class Actinopteri; order Atheriniformes; family Atherinidae; genus Craterocephalus; species Craterocephalus amniculus. Next base: position 10,504 of record JAVQJG010252690.1, on the reverse strand, counting down.
TTAGTGGCCAAAGGCTTGTTTCTACACCGTTATGAGAGTCTTTCCAGATTTGACATCACTTCACACCTAACCCACTCTATCAATTTCACACTTAAATGATTAGCTGTAAATGGCCAGCATCTGTCTAATCAACAACTCAAACTCATTTACTTTGCATATATTTAAATGCTTTCTATTCTCAAAACTGTTACACTGCTAAGTGGCTTTAGGTGTTGTATAATATTTATGGAATAGGAATATTGACTGTATGTTAATATATGGTTTTAAAGGAATAATGCTTTCGGATACTATAATGGCATCTGGTGACAAAATAATCGTAAAAAACGTTTTCTAAACCTAAAACGTTTTAGTCAGATTCTGCAAATGTAAATGGAGATGTTCATTTTTGGGCTGAGGAATCCTGTTGTATCTAAAAAGAATCAAAATTCCCCATTAGAACCCCAAAGGGAAATGCTAAATATGTCAACAAGCTTAGACAAATATCAAAATCAAACTGCAACCGCAGAGAAAGTTACTCCATAATGCAACATTTTGTGCTCATTGTTTTACTCTCAAAGGTCTTTCATCTTTCCAAGTTTGATTTGTGTGAAGCAGTCTTCTCATATTCCTACAATTTACACAGCTAAACAGATTATTTCTGCCAAAGTATTCAGCTGCTCAGTTTCTTGGTAAGAATGCGTTTGAATGCCTTTGTGTTTCGCTTGCTCCAGTGATGCGTGGGAATGTCCAAGTTAGCACATCTTACTAGTTGATAGAAGACATTGCTCTTTTAAATGCTCAATGGAGAGTCTAATCAGCTGACAATGTAATTTAAATACCCTCAAAATATCCCTATCTTAGTCTCTTTGCGCACCTTGATTGAAACATATGTTTCCCGTTTGCACTTTTCCAAAAAAACTCATTATAACAAATGAATTTGGCAAATCCCAGCTCTGTCAGACATAAAGCCAGTGACTGCTCGGGCGGTAGCTGGAAAGTAAGGGTTGGTGTGTTTTTATGTTCCTGGCAGGATTTTAGATGTAAGCAGCTATTGCCTTCAGCAACTCTGAATACATGTTGAGTATGGATAAATGAAATTAATCCATGCCGTGTTGTACCAACAAAAGAAGAAACATTTTTTTCTCATGCAATATATATGCCATTTCTTTATGTAATGAGGCATAAGGAGCTGTTAAAATGCATTCTCGGCAAATGCATCATGAAGGCATGTGGCCAAAGCTTGAATTAATCTTGGAGCTGTAGTCAACACACTCGTCTGTTTAAGTATTCAAGTGGAAATGCAAACTGATATGTTTTATTGACAGCAGATAATCACTATCAGTGTGTATGCCATGTCTGACATTTTCCTCTCTTTGGTGGCAGTGCGGGGTTGTTGTAATTCCAGCCAGACAAAATGAGCTCCAGCCAGTGGGAGGGCTTATTCGATCTGATTCCCTTGCAGAGGCTCGTCTCTCTGCAGCTTCGCTCCATCACAGCTATCGTGGCAGCCTGGCTGGTGCAAAACCAAGCCACTTGTAGACTCATTTCTTCTGATTAAGTCGGCCATTCATCCTCACCAGAGAGGATTTCCACCTCAGTTAACAATTTTTACAGTTTAGAAAACACCTGTCATAGTACACCTGTTTGTCCTTGCATGTGGGTTGACAGAAAGAGATGATTAAACGATAAATTCAGCTATAAGAGTCAAAGAGAATATTTAAATCTGACGACCTAGTACGCAAGGTTAATGGGGATTTTTTTGCGATAGACCAGAGTGCTTTGCTCTTGGCAAAGCCATAAACTGCACTGATGAATGGTCTTTGAATCACTTAACAGCACAGCTTGATACAACACTGTCACATTTTAGCACATATATATGTTTGTTATACTGCATGTATTGATTTATTTGTAGGTTGCCATCTTTAAAGGCAAAAAAAATTAGGGGTGCTAGCAACACGTCAACACTGCAGAGTGGAAGTGGGAGGTACAGGCTGTGCTGCATGTGTATCATGCGCTCCATCTATTTTTATCATCAGCATACTCAGGCATATTCCTACACATGTTGGCTGAATATACTAATGTGTTCTAATTCAATCTGAGCTAACATAATAGTAAGTCTGTTAGTGGCTTACACTTTGGTAACAGCAATTTCAGACCTTTTCACACTCCTAAACTGTGACATTTATCATGGATTTTGCATCATTGTGAAATGTAATAGTCAGCCACCTTTTCTGATTTTTAAATAGGATAATCAGGACTGAGCAGAAAAAAGGAGATTTTGAGACAATCTGACACAACACAGACCAAAGAATAATTTTACAGAGAACATTTTTTAAAAAGCCTTTCATGTGATGTTTTCCTTGATGTTTTGTTTCTTTCTTTTTTTTGTTACTTTTTGTGTATTTTTCAGCATTAAGAATTTTACATTGGCATTCACACAATGTTTGTCTGTCCACTTTCACTAAGAGGAATGTTTTTTGTGACTTAACCAAAGCAATTGACTTCAAAACTCCAGCCAATTGCGCCATTTCTTTTCAATACTTCATGATGAAGCTTTTCTGTATTCAATAATTTCAGGCTTATGATTCCTGAGAGTAGGGGCTTAAAATAAATTAATTCCCAGGTTCAGTTCCAATGGGAGACACAGGCTAAATTTGTTTTCTTTTTTAGCTTGGGTCTCTCGTGTAGATCACCAGCATTTGAAAATTGGGGACAATTCAGAGTTACAGAATAAGCAAAAAGCTTCTTATTATAAAAAAAAATGTAATATTGACAATTAACCAATGCACACAGGACATCTTGCGCTTTGTTTTTCAAATGCACATTGTTATTGAGCACCAAGTCATTTGAAACATTCTGGTTTTGATAAATTATCATTTGTAATTTGTCAAGAGTGATAAATACTGCAAACTCAAACCCCAAAGCTGAAATATATTCAAATTATACCAAAACAAAACATACTCTATAGAATCAATTCCTTAAAGAAGGTCTAAAACAAGAAAATGTTACCATTATGAACTAATACTTTCCAAAAAGCATTTTTAATCTTATTATTGCCTCATTAAAGCACTGTACTCCCTGGCTACTTTGTGGTTACTAAATCTTATCACCTTTTGTTTTCTTTTTTACAGAGAACACAACCACCAGATGAACTATGAATGCTGAACACAATGATATCCTCCCTCCAGCGCCAGACAATGAGAGGTCGTAGGCTGAAGGGGGCGCTATCCAACCCCCTCTTTGTGCTGCTTTTGGCCCTTCAAATCCTGGTGGTGGCTGGGCTAGTTCGTGCTCAGACCTGTCCTTCTGTGTGCTCATGCAGCAACCAATTCAGCAAAGTCATATGCACCCGCCGAGGTCTACGGGACGTCCCAGATGGCATTTCTACCAACACCCGTTACCTGAACCTACAGGACAACCTTATTCAGGTCATCAAGGTGGACAGTTTCAAACACCTGCGCCATCTGGAGATCCTCCAACTGAGCAAGAATCACATCCGCAGCATTGAAATTGGTGCTTTCAATGGATTGGCCAGTCTCAACACCTTGGAGCTCTTTGATAATCGACTTACGACAATCCCCAATGGAGCATTTGAGTACTTGTCCAAGCTTAAAGAATTGTGGCTAAGGAACAACCCCATTGAAAGTATACCATCTTATGCCTTCAACCGTGTTCCCTCACTTCGAAGGCTAGATCTAGGTGAGCTTAAGCGTCTGTCCTACATTTCTGATGGAGCGTTCAAGGACTTGAGCAACCTGCGCTACCTGAACCTAGGAATGTGCAACCTAAAGGAGATACCCAACATTTTACCTTTGGTTAGGCTTGAAGAACTGGAAATGTCAGGTAACCAGCTCTCTGTTGTCAAGCCTAGTTCATTCACAGGGTTAGTGAACCTTCAGAAGCTGTGGATGATGCATGCCCAGATCCAAACTATTGAGAGAAATTCCTTTGATGATCTTCAGTCGCTGGTGGAGCTCAACCTGGCTCACAATAACCTAACTTTTCTACCCCATGATCTCTTCACGCCGCTGCATCGTCTAGAAAGAGTTCATCTTCATCATAATCCCTGGAACTGCAATTGTGATATTCTGTGGCTTAGTTGGTGGCTTAAAGAAACAGTACCTGCCAATACCAGCTGCTGTGCACGTTGTCATAGTCCCTCGGTCTTTAAAGGACGCTATATTGGAGAACTGGACCACAGCTACTTCCAGTGTGATGTTCCCGTTATTGTAGAGCCACCCACTGACTTGAATGTGACAGAAGGCATGGGTGCTGAGCTTAAATGCCGTACAAGCTCGCTGACCTCCATCAGCTGGCTCACACCAAATGGCTCCTTAGTGACACATGGAGCTTACAAGGTGCGATTGTCTGTACTCAATGATGGAACACTGAACTTTACTAGCGTCACAATGCAGGACACTGGGACTTACACCTGTATGGTTAGCAACACAGCTGGCAATATTTCTGCTTCTGCTGTGCTTAATGTCACTTCTGTAGAAAACAGCGGGGTGACCTATTTTACCACAGTCACCGTGGAGACCATTGAGACCCCTGGGGATGATAGTCAAACACCACTTCCTCCATTTGGCTGGGTGTCATCCTCAACCACAAAGGGTACTCCTGTTTTAACAAGGACCACAGAGCGGACTTATACCATTCCAGTTCTGGATCCAGATGGAGACGGAGCCCCCAATAGCCTGGATGAGGTGATGAAAACCACCAAGATTATCATTGGCTGTTTCGTGGCCATTACACTTATGGCTGCTGTTCTACTGGTTATTTTCTACAAGATGAGGAAGCAGCATAACCAACAGGACCCTGATGGCCCTGCCTCTTCTATGGAGGTTATCACTGTTGAAGAAGAGCTTGCAGGTGTTGCTGCTATGGAGAGACACCTGTCGCTGCCCCCTCTGGAGCACTACAACCACTACAACACCTACAAGAGCACTTATCACCATCCTCCTATGCTCAGTACCATACACAGCTCAGCCACACAGGAACCTTTACTGATTCAAGCCTGCTCAAAAGACAATGTACAAGAGACCCAAATCTGATACTTTAATTTGACTACAATGGACCAAATACATGAGGGTAAAACAAATAAAATGACAGTCGATGCCAATCACGGCACATAATCAGTATTGGGCAAAGGGACAAAGTGATACTTTTAAAAAAGTGTCTTTACAAAAACAAAGATTATTTATTAAAAAATATGTCTAGTGGTTAAATGAAGAAAAAACAATTTGTGATAGCTTTTTAGCTCATTTTATTTTTCTCTGTGTGTAACACTGCACAAGGGAAAGAATGGTTTATTAAATATGAATATGAAAGAAATGAAATACAGCTTGTAAAGCCACAGTAGGTTTTGGCCCAACATTAAAATGAATGTTTTTTTTCTCAAGACATTGCTTACTCACTTGCAAGTTAGTCAGCATATTGTCTAGTAATTAGAAGTCTACAAAACATCAAAGAAGAAGGGGGAGGGGTTTTTTCCTCACCATTGCATTCAAGCTGTCATTCAACATAAGATAAGATCTTATAATGACACAGCTCTGGATTATATCACAGTGAAACCAGCATGCCTGCAGAGCAAAGCTACCAAACGACTAAATGTGCATTTCCCCTGTGGCTCCTAAACAACAGCCATACATCCTTCATTTTAATTAAGATTAAGGTCTCGGTCCCACTCCCCCTCCTCACATTTTTCTATGACACCCTTTACACTTAACCTTTTCTCTTCTAATCTTTTCTCTTCTTTTAAGTCTAAATTCTCCATTTTCTCAGTCAACACTTTGCCTGCTTTCTATTAAACTCTTTTTTTCCTCCATATCTTCTTGCCTTTGATTGTCTCTCTGTCATGAGCGCAGGCACGTTCCTCACCCTTCGCCATGTCTCATTTGTCTGGCTGTATCGGCGAGTGTATGCCACGCGACAGAAGAATATTTCATGGGAAAATGAAGGGGAGCATAAGGCTGTGGTCTGCAGCCTCCCTGTTAACCTGGTAATGATCTACGTCCCCTCCGTGTGGCACTACCTTACCGTCACCCCATGGTCGCTCAAGCTCAGGCGCTGATAGTCCATCTGTTAGTACAGATAAAAAAGGCAAATGAGGCTACTTTGTAATGTAGTGCGACCCTGTCAGACGAACGCAGATGGGGCTAACATAGTCAGTGATGCAGTTAGGAACCTGCAACAAAATAAGGGATGATGGGTTATAGCTCATTAATCTGTATCACCAGTTCATTTCCACTCTTACAGAGAAAAGCTGATAAGAAAACAGCATGAGACTTTGTGCCTAACATCTAACAGAGGGTAGAGGCCTTTGATATTGAAGCGACCCCTGCTCAGTCTCATTTTTATTGCAGCAAAAACACACAGACACTTTGATGTTGCATCATTTATAGAGCATCAAAACATTGTTTCTCCTCCTGTCTGTTTATGCGCTGCTCTTTTTTTTTCATTTAGTCTTCCAAAGAGGAGGGCTTAAGGAATAGGAAGACAGGAATGAAAAGGGTAGAATATGGGTTTGGGAGGAGGCAACGGGGGGAAGCAGACCCACAATGGTCATGAGGGGTATTCAAACAGAGATATTGCAGATATGAGGGGAGAGAAGTGGGAAAATAGATAAGAAATAAGGAGGGAAAACTAGCCATCAGCCTGTCGCCATGGAAACAGTGACCTTGTGCAGAAAGTAAGAAGAGGTAGATATGCCTTTCACTGGTCTCTGCGCAACAAGCATATTTTAATTTCCCACTAGCGAGTCCACAAATGGGACTGATTATCAAAAAATACGGCTTAATAGAATGTGTATTTGCAGATGGGTTTTGATGAAGATTGACCCACACATGATTTGACAAGCAGTGTTTAGTGTGAGTTTTTTTCTAAATTGATCACCTCATAATGTGAAAAATTGGACAACTTGGCTTTCCAGCAGCCCTATCAGCCTCCCTGTCTCACATCTCTAGGAAGACGCCAATAGCGTTGATTAACAAAGCTGTCCAGCAAAATCGAACTTCCAATATTTTATTTATTTATTTTCATGCCTTTTACAAAAACTGGAATGGTGACTAATAAAAGGGAAGTAAAAGCATGTTTTCGAAGACTGGTCATGTTTGCCAAGGACATATGAGCAAATGAGAACATAGCTGAAACAGGAACAGCATCATGGTAGACAAGAATAGGATAGTAAATGTTAATGCCTGTGAGTAAACCATTCTTTCCCTTTTCATGGTTTTCTTTTGTTCAATGCTCAATTCATTTTTATTGCTTTTGGTGGCCTGATGAGTCAATGTTGATGCTGGCTACAGTTTTTAAAAAAAGTTCAAACTTTTTATAATTATATATATATTTGGGGGTTGTGAGTTATTCAGAATGAATGGGATATCTGTGTATTTGTATTTGCTTTAGCAGGATGGCTTATGTGGGGGATATATTTGAGCACTGGAATGGAACTGACTGAAGACTGACATACAGAATGTTGGACATGATATACCAGCAGACTGAGCTTGATTTATGTGCAAAACCCTTAGCCAAGGTGATCAATTCTTGTGTGTTATTCTGCCAACTGTCCATGTATTGGGAGGGTTACTGTTTGTGGGAAATTCTCTCTCATTTTTGGAGAGAATAATCATCACATCTTTAAATTTCTACAAAAAAATGAAAAAACAAATATTTTGAAAAAAAAAAAAACATAACGTAAAAAAAAATAAAAAATAAAAGTTCAGATCATAATTTTACATGTGCTCCAATTGTTAAAAAAATACAAAAAAGCCAAACAAAAACAAAGAAAAAAGAAAGTGCTTGTAAGGAGTCCGGCTTAATTTCCCTGAGGATGATGTTCAATTATTGATACCTGAGATTGTAGTTCATACTGTACATGAAGACAAATAAAAATTATGATTCTCTTTTTTTCCAATACATTTCGTGGAATGTGTCATTAGCAGAGATCTTATCACCCTCTTTGTACCATTTGCAAATGAACCAAGCGGAAACCTCTGGCTGAAGTGCCAAACATTGCAGTCCCCCCTGAAAAGTTCAACTTCACAGCGGAAATAAACATGTTTACATCTTGCAGAAAGAATGCAGAAGGTACACAACCATGGTTTATAGCCAGCTTCCAGTGTGCCTTAGCTATAACCCACCTACCTCCGTTAGCTCCTTAGCCCTGGTTTAGCTTTGTTAGCTCATAGCTACAGCCAGCTAAAAGCGTCCCCACGCTATCAGCCCCCCTCTCAGCGCTCCCTTGTCACTCTTTGTTTTATTTTCCGGTACTGATGAAACTCATAATGCTGCCAAGATGGCGAAGGTAGGAACCTCCCACAAGCCTCTTTTCAGCTCTTCAGAAATCTACGGGTCCCATGGCGGAAGGTTCGTCCGTATTTTTTGTTTACAGTCACTGATATGAATGCATTTGCAAAGTGACGCAAACAAAACATTTTGATTTTGTGTCTTTTTTCATTCGGTCAGAGGAGGGAAGTGGATCTTTAAAGAGGAAAAGGAAGTGCTCTTTCTGCTTTCCACGTGGGAAGATGGATTCCTTTATCCAATTTGAATCACTCCATCTGTCTGACAGAGTCATTTTATTCATGCTTGCAAATCTAAAGAAATTCTTAACTAACAACACAATAGGCTATTCCTGCGCTCTCATCTGACTCGAATGCTGTCTAAAGAACCACACAGAAGCACGGAGAACATCGTAACATTTAGAAAAATGCAACTCTGAGAAAGAAAAGCTTTTCATTATGACACTCCCAACACCCAAATAGCATAAATTAGGTTGGAGTCACAATTGCCTTTGAGATTGCTCGCAGTCACAAAGTACTTGTGAAATGGTTGCCCGTCGAAATGTGGCAAGCAGAGTTGGCTTCATTCAGATGCTTCTGGCATTTATGACCAGTCCTGAAAACTAGGATGTCATTTCCAATCTTATAATTGATTCATTAGATAAGTGATGAATTTATTGAGGCTCAATGAAATTATGTCAGATCCATTTAAAAAAAGCTGGAAAGTAACTGCGCTGAGTATGAGGCAGATGGGTGTGTTTTCACACATGATGAAACATGGTCATCTTTATAGGCACATTTTTAAGTAAAATTTCATCATTTTTGGCGCATAATGCTGAGATTCAGCTTTGTCTAAAAAGAGACAAATTGCTGTTTTTATGAACAATGCTCTAATAAGGAGCGATAATAGAGAAAAAATGGAACAAGTGTTCCTAACAAGCAGACACAAAGCTGTGTTACATTTTCAAACCACACTGAGAAAAACAAATACTGTGGTCATTTGCTGCTTGGACCTTTTATCTTTTTCCTGCCATTAAAATCACCTCATCTTGTCAGCTCGAAGTCGAGTCCTAGACGTTAGAGAGGCTGTGGCACATAGTACAGTGACTGTGCAGTTACCTTACAAGTGTCAATGCACAGAGCAGCTTGCAGATAAAAGGGAAAAGGGGCTTTCAGAAGAAAAAATAGTAGATCTTAACAACACAAGAGGCTTCATGAATACAGTCATGCTAAACAGCTAAACTAAAACCCTTAACAGGATATAGAAAGTCTTATTAATTACAATAATTACAAACATACTGTATGGTGGTTTATGCAAAGCCTCACATCAAGCCTGGACAACCAAACACAGTCTCATTTGCCTAACAATCTCTCACAAAGTGTTTCTTTCATGTCTCTTACAAAAAAATAAGTGAACAGTGTTTGGAAGGATCTACCACAGCACATTCAGCTAATCTTTATTCTGGGCTTAAAGCAGAACTTTTCCCTTATTTCCAGTTTGATATGTTTGAAGTGCAAAGTTAATATACCTAAAGCATAAATTAAACAAACAAACAAACAATAAATAACATTAAAGACATGGAAAAATGGTACAAACTATTGTCATAGGAACAGATTATTATTATTACATTGTTGTGTGTTTGACAATCGTTGCCCTCTGAAAAAGAAGCTAAAGTTCACTCCAGCTCGCTTTGTTCTGAACATTTCCAAACAAATGATCATTTTCATTATTTTCCCTAGCTGCAAGGGGGGACACAGTCACAGATTTTCTTCTGTACTGCGAGTGTTAAAACAGTGATATAACACATGCACACAGTACCGTTACAGGCTTTAATTGACAATTTTACATTTCTTTAGATGAAAGAATACAATTATCTGTTTCTTTTTTTCTATAACAAGAATTTCACTTCTGTCGAAGCTGGTGATATTCAAGGGGTATTTTCATTGCTGGCATTGTAACAAAAGCCACTTAATGTAGTTTTTAACAGTTTGCAGCATTGTTTGGATTCAGGTGTGGAGCATCAGAGCTGAGTATGTGTACTATAAGTAGGGCTGTCACAATTATTACAGTATTCGTCAATCGTGAATATTTTTCTTATTCGCGAATGTTTTTCTTATTCGCGATTACCGCTTATCCAGCATTAAAACGTCAGATATGATGCAGCCGTCCTGCGCGAGGCGTCAGTGGCAACGTGTGAGGACACAGCTGTGGTGTGATGCTAGCGAGGCTAACAGAGGAGCGT
>JAVQJG010252679.1:0-31271 GCA_036024015.1 Craterocephalus amniculus | reverse complement strand
CTCCCTTATTTTACTATTAAAGGCCATAATATATATTTGCATTTTATTTATCAAAATGGTATTTATTTCATAGTCTTATTTATATTTATTCAATTTTGAATATTTTGGGCCTCCATACTGCAGAGCTGAATGACATGCAGATGAGGGAATGAAGCCAGATACAGGTCTGACTCAGCAGGTCATCAAATGACTGCAAGGTTGGCTATTTGAACAACAAGTGTTGTGGTGGTGGTCAGAAAGGCCTTTGGTGCACAACAATGCATGTTGAATAATGGCTTCAATGTGAGCAATGTAAAACCGACTCAGAGTGAATCATACCCAACCATAAGACAGTTTATTCAATCAGATTTTGTAGGTGAGATCAACTTTATGGAGTAAGAGTAAATTCCAATGCCAGCATCAAAAAGGTTTAATCCAACCAGTTAAATGGCAACTGTGGAAGCCAAGAGCAGCTATGATCGGATATTGTTTTTACACCATTATTTTGGGAAAATTATTAAATCCTCTCATTATATTAAGAGAAAGACTGTCTTCCCAGCTGTTCTAAAAAATCTAATTGGTGAGATCTTTCTTTGCAGGAGTTCAGGAGAGTCATTGCTACTGTAGGAGGCTAAAAGGATGGCACATGCATAGCTTAACGCCCAGTTCAGACTACATGAACTCTTTCATAGTTTACGACGGTCGCAGATTAACTGACGTAAATTTCAGCCTTATGGGCTGTCTATCCTGAAGAACATGAAGTAATGAATGTTTGTTGAGAACTTGTTAATGCAACTTGAACGATAGCAGCAGGGTGATTATGAACAGGAGGAAAGTATTTCACATATAGGAATACTCTTGTAATCTATAAGAAGGAATATTAAACTATTTACCAGGAAGTTGCACTCTGTATTCCGATTGGTCAACACGTACAAACTTGTCGTAGGACAAAAACAAATTCTACCATGCTACATTTTCTGTGTTGTGGTCGTAGTCCCAGATGCCGGATCGCCATCCGTTCATCATGTCAATAATACGGGGTAAAGACGCAGTTTATGCGACCCGACAACCCAAAATCATCCACAAGGCATAAAAGAACACACAAGATTACAAATAGCAGAAGAATTTTGTTTTTATTTAGGAAACAGTGAGGGCAAAGGGGATCATCTTTCCAACGGTGGAACAGTCAGTTTATTCTGACATGGACACTTTTCATCCGGTACACTTTCATTCGATTCACCCAGTTATCATGTTCACTTATCTGCTGTTCAGAAATAAAACAGCAAAAAATCTTCCAAAGAGAAAAATCAACAGAAAATCTTCCATTATTGTGAATGGTGCACCTTCTAAAACTTATATTTGTTGACAGTTAAGATGAAACATCTGAAGCTTTAAGTGTCTCAACCTGAACCTCTTCTCACTCCACATCCTCATGATGACGCCGCTCTGCATTCGGAGCCTGTAAGACTGTTTTTTTTTCTCCCACTGTGTGAACAATAAGACCAGTTTTGATCCATTTGACCAGGTGGCTGCAGACGACATTTCATGGAATTTATTTCTGAAGAACTTACTGACTGATCAAACTCAAACATGAAGCAAAAAAAAAAAAAAAAGAAACCAACGGGGTGTGGGAGGCAATACACATGAACCGCAGAAAAGAAAAAGGCAAGCTTCAATGTTTCAAAAGGTTATAAGAAAAACAAAAAGCATGAAATGAAAAAGGAAGAAGAAGCTGGAAGCGAAACAGTGCTCATTTTTAGGATATTACTGGTGATATCTTAAGCTAAAATGTTAGAAAAGGAGCAAATAAACCAAAATAATCGTTGTGGTTTGCTGTGTGGTCGACTAGAAGCGGGCGAGCATGCTTTATTGGAGCTGCACTACTGATCACAGCACCTGCAGGAAGCTTCCGCTGCATCCCTACACAATCGCACATTAATCCGCCCGGGCACTGCTGCAGACCCTCTGCAGAGAAAACAGAGCTTAGTGAGGTGTCTCTAAAGCTACCAAACCTGAAGTACAAACTTGAGGCAGTTCTGGATTGACCCTCCTGAGGATATGGACAATGACACACACAGAGAAACACACACACACCTGACTCTCGGCGGGGCTTAATTAATGCGGAGTGACCTGTGAGAAACACAACCAATAAATCTACTTTGCATACACACTCGTTCGATACACACTTCGATGATACAGATATCTACCTGACTGGCAGATAGTTTTACACATACAGTATCTTTTTTTAAACACATAAAAAATATTACACCCTTTTTAGTTCTTAACTCCTTTTTTTGAGATCTACTCAATCACATAAGGCTGTGGCGGACACAAACAATGCCATTTTATAAACAAATCAAGCTCAAAAGCCATGAATATCAACAAAAGAGTATTTATTTTTTTAATCATTTTTTTTCTATGAATGTAACCAAATTACTAATAAAAAGACCTCTACGTGCGATAGACAGGTAAATCTATGACTACACGCTGTATCTCCATGTCTGACATTAGCACCAAGGTTTCTTTCTTTCATAAAAAAGAACAAAAACAGACAGAGAAGACAACAGTGCGGTGTAAAGCAAAAATAACCAAAAATGCTGAGTTAAAGCAGCAGTACGTGAAATATTTGCTGTTATTCGTTTATATTCGACATCCTGAGTTGTGTACTGAAGCTGCATGTGACTGTGACCGTGTGCACTCCTCTCCCAACGGTTTGTTAAAGACTTCAAGCATGCTCGCAAAAAAAAGAAAGAAAGATTTCTCTAAGGAAGTGAAGAAAGGAAGAAGCCTAAACGTCTTCAAGTATTAACACAGTTAAGCGTTTAAAAAGCCTCAGACACACAATTAGAGCTCAGAAAAAGCTATAGGAAAGCTGAAGAGCAGTTGTATGGTTAGTTTGCATGTTTTTTCCCCCACAAATATAATATATATTCATATGTATATAAATAAAAATTCAGTGCTGTAAAAACCTCTCTGACTCCATAGGATCTGACCCATCGTAGAAGGCCTAATATGCTTTACTCTTAATCTTCTTCTGGCTAAAACTACAGCTGGAAGTATGAAACGTGTACTGCTTGTCCTGTTTATAATCCTTCATTCAGAAAACAACACTGAGGAGTAGAAGACTTGTTAACATTGTTAAAATTTTTCTTTCTTTTTGGTTTTACCGCACACAGAGAAAAGCATCATTTTGAGTCATGGTTTGATTCTTTTTCCTTTTTTTTTTTTTTTTTTTTTTTGGTAGCAGCAAAGCACCAAGTTCGTATCAGGCTCTATGTGTGTAAGTCTGTGTGTGTGTGTGTATGACATCCTTCCATAGTCTCTCTCTGTGTTTGAAGTGTGTTTGTGTATGCGTGTCTACGAAGAGCAGGGTAAAACGTTGATGCCGTGGGCAGCGTGAGCTCGCAGGTCGACGGCCTGGGCTGGCTGCTGTCCCGGCAGAGCGTTCATCAGTGTCAGGTTCCTCACACAGCCAGTCATTCCTGATGAGAACTTCCCTCCAGTCATTGCAGGCGTGTCGGGTGCTCCGCCTGTCAAACCACAAGATGCAGAATGAGCAACCATTTCAGTGGAAATGACAATTTTAAAGAAATAACTGATTGACTCAGAAATCCAGTCTCCCTGTCTCATTGGTATAATAACACCAAACATTACACAACCAACAACCATGCCATGTTTAATGACACTTAAATCCCGATCCCTTCCTGATTGTGATGCTCATTTGAACTTTGGGAAGTCGTCTTCACCATGACTACATGACTCATGCATCAAGTTGCTGCCCTCTGATTAGTGTATTAGCTATTTGTGTTAGCAAGTAACTGACAAAGTGTACATAAAGTGGCTAGCATGTGGCTAGCATGTGTAACTATATAAGCTAGTTTTAATTGTGAAATGTCTAGTTAGGTATCTCGGTTAGCTTTTTAGCAAAACTGTTACTGTAGTTTCTCTGAGTTGTAGGCCATGTATTACAGCAACATGTGGCGCAGACTATAAATGATAAAAATTATACATGACATTAAAGAAAATTAGCTTTAGCTTGGTAGCTGGAAGGCTAATGATAAACAAATTTGACTCCATCGTGTTGAGCTAAGTTAGCCAAACAATAACTTTTTCTCCAAGCTGACAAGGTAGTACCGTTGAACCTGATACTTTATCCTTTCAATAGTATATTTCTTATGTTTTCAGTTGATCTTAAATGGACTCTAATTTTAGCCACATTGAGGATCCTCACCGAGGTACAAACGGCCTTTGGTGTTGACCATGAGGCTTTTGCCTTTAGACTGTCCAGGTTGGATTTCTCTTCCATCAATCATGATATATCCATTTTTCCCAGTTCTGCAAAAAAAGAGAAACATAAACAAACTCAACAAACATCGACGAATATGTTGATGTAGCAAATATTTTTCATTACAACTTTTTCACGGCACAGATAAAGTTATGGCATTTTATTCAGTAGATATTTAACCTTTGTGTAACCAGGTGAGCCAATGACCACCTAGGCAAGAGGCAACAAAACGTTAAAACAAGAGCACGACTAGATGTCCTGCATGCTGTTGCACAATAACTAAAACAGCAGAAATGAGACATTGTTCATTTTTATTTTCTCCTTGTTGATTTTTTTATTTTGCATGACAATAAATAAGACTTGATTCTTTATTTCTATTTGCATTGAAAAGTGAAAAAGTTAATTATCAACAGTTACAGAGCTCATTATGTACGAGGACTTATTGGAAATTGTGAGATTTCATATTTACAGATGAATCCGGAGTCGACATTTCATCCTACCTGACAGCTGTAATCTTATGCCATGTTCCATCATTGATAGAGCTTCGGGATAAGATTTCTGCCTCTCCACTGCCCAGCTGGTAACTGCATATTTATTCAAATAGGCAGCATTACTACAGCATAATATAAAGGTAAAATATTTGAGAAGCATAAATGTCAGAAAAGCAACAGTATTACACTAAATCACCTGAAAACTACGTGCCCGTTCCTGAGGCCGAGGCTAATGAAGTCTTTGCCTTTGCCATTTTCTCCAGGATCCTGAAAATTAATTAATTAAGTGAAAAGGAGGAAAGGAGTCAGTGCTGTCCATATCGACCATTAACAACTGCCCTGTTGTAATTTTCCACAAGTACTGTAATGAATAAACATAAAACACGGTGAAGTCATTCCCAACGCTATTACATGTCATACAAAATCTTTAATGCAAACAAGCTCTTACCTAAGATTTAATGACACACTGCATGTTTCTCTAAAAAAAAAAATCTTTTAAACTGACTTTTTAATTTCATACACAGACAAAAAGAAAAGGTGTCTTGTGTTTGAGTGGATACCTTTTTACTAGCATACACCTTTCGCAAATTGCGTGCACCTTGGGTCTCCTGAGGGAAACGGAGGGGGAGTTAGAGAAGCACATGCAGGCATTTAGTGGTGTCAGATAGAGCTGCCGCTCCCAGCCAGCATGCCCAACGCCACAGCAGCACAAGGACCAATTAGAAACTGGGATGATGAATGCAACCAAGTTGTGTCAGTGATGCATGATTGATGACATATAAGATGCAAACATTAATGAAGTAATGGTGATGGGTGCAGTTAGGGTGGGATTTAGAAAGTGGATGGGAATGATTGTCAGAGACGACAGTATAGGAACAAGGGAGGGGTGGCTTACCACTCCCTGCCAGAGTATCAGACCCTCAGAGGAACTGGTGCTGATTTCCATTTCAATAGTCTCTGGTGAATCATGGGCACTGAAACAGATTAAATAACCGAATCATGACTCCATATCAATCAGAACAACTCATAACACATTTACTGTGAGCATACAGTAGAACCATGTTAATCCCAGGAGACTGAAAAAAAAAGGGCAACAGGACTGTTTTTTCCTGCTCTGAAACCATCCATACTTGGATGTTGGAACACATGAAGAAAAGAATTCAGACCCTTAGATACTTAAACTGGGCCTTTGTTAAGTCAGAAAATAAAAAAAACATCAAATGAAAAGGAAAAGAACAGGCAGAAAAATATTCTGTATGGGGTAGAAACAACATCCCAGTGCACCTCAGATATAAACTGGGTCAACAAAAACCCAAACCCAAGCTCATGTACAGTCCTGTGCAGAGAGAAGTGCAGTTAGAGAAGAAAGTAAAGGGCACTTTGTAATCATTTAACACAGCACAGCAGGCTCAGCTCTGCTGTCCACCTACAGCTCAATAAGGGACTCTCTTCTGAGGACAGTTTTATATTTTAGAAGATTTTAGGAGTTTAAATGAGCAATCTTTGTTTAATAAGAAACATTCACTTTAAAGAGAGTTTGATCAAATTGTAAAAAAGTGTGTGGTAACAGCTGACAGTGAACTTAACCCACAGGATGCAAGCCTAAAACTCTCCACCTGCTAGTTTATGATGACAGATGAGACTTCTTTGATAAGAAAGAAGCCCCGGTTGCCTTTGCTTCAGGCTCATGGGATTACCATGACCGGGACGACTGAGAATCTCTACCAACATACAACAAATCTTTACCTTCTTGGGAATACAGATTTAGGAAGGGCAATGAATCCATCACTGCGGAACTGAGCTGCATACTGATAGGGTGAATCTGCAACAAAACGCAGAAAAGCACAAATGAGTGGAAGCTCACCATCGCTGTTACAGCGCCCTCTGGTGGAGAAGGCAGAGAAGAGTCACAGGTCGTTGGTAGACAAGGAAATTAAGAGACAAATACTGACAGATTGTAGCTGATATCACTTACAGAGCTTTTATCGGTTACTGTTGTATAAATGTGAGATTGTGCAACCTTTAGGGAAATTAGTAGCCAGTTATTGCTCATACAAAATTCCTACCTTGCTAGAATTAAAGCAATACTCCATCAAATCAAATGCGAAGCGGATCATCTTCATTCAATTGACTCCAGTCTTTTTGGTGTGTTCTGAAGCTTTACTGAGACTTTTGTTTTTGTTTTTTTTCCCTTTAATTGGTCATCCATCTTTTGGTCAAGGCAGATTTTAGTTGTATGAGGTAACATTTAGTTAGTTTTCTCTCAAAAGTCACAAAGTCTCACATGAAATACATTCTGAAATAAAATATAGACCTGAATTTTATTTGTACCCTGAACTAATATGCAAATGCTCCAGTACAAAAACTCCATGATGCACATGAGCAAGTAAGTCCATATAGCATCCATGACCTCTCACTCCTTCAGACATCAGCCTGCACTGACTTATCAAGCTCGTCTCGTCTCATGCATGTTCGCCACATGTCCAGAGTCCAGAAAAAGTCTGGAATACATTGCATCTGAACAACCATCACCCTATTATTTCCTTTCAGGTGGCAGGTGAAGTTGTTAGTAAAAGTGGACGGACATGAAGCCGACTGACTTTTCACACTCGTTTTAATGAAAACTAAAAGTGTGGGGTTGTTTTTTAATGTGGAGGACAGTTTTCAAGTGGAAAGAAACAAGACTGTTTTGTGAGTAGCCATTTTACAGACGCTGACAAGGCAAGAACAAAGAACAAATTTTAAAATGGGGGGAATTCCACATTTCTCCCACTTCCTGCATGAAAACAGCATTGTGAGTCCGTCCATGAGCGGGCAGGGTTAGTCTGTTTACCCCCCACCCCTCCACTGCTCCCTTCAGATGCAGAATTCCCCTCTCCCAACTCTCCAAGTGCCTCAGATGCCAGTAGAAAACAGATGCACGGTTGTTGTTTATGTATGTGTTAGGCAGTAGACAGTTGAGGTTGGGCTGGGACGAGACGTGGGGGCCCCTCGGACTCAGCGGGGGCCCTGTTAGTCACGGTGGTGTCAGGCAGACTGAATATTAAGATACTGTACCATTTGCCTCGCTAGCTTCTGAATTCCACGGGGCCTCGGGGTTGAGCACCTGGCCTGTGTGTGCAGGATACAGCCATGAGGGTGCATGAGAAAGACATGTGTAATCATTTAGGGTCGTCCCCCCCAGCATGCCATGCAATGCGGGGAGTGACCTGTAAGCTGTCGGAAATTAGATGGGCCTCATTTTGAACAAAATCTGAGTCATATGGGGGTGTGTGTTTGGTTTGATGTTTCTGCTTTGATGATGTCAACCTTTGTCCAAAGGATTAAGATTTATGGACTCAGTAAGGTGCAGAGGGAAAAGACGTTTTTTACTTTTAAAGAACTGGCTGCAACTGAAAACACATTGGTAGAAGTTAACAGAACATATGATGAAGAAGTATTTCCTCCTCCTTCCTACTGCTTTTGCCTTGTTTTGGTGATACTTACCTTCCTCACAGTTGAGACCCGTGTGCCCAGATGTGCACACACACTGGCCTTTGATGCAGCTTCCGCCATTTTGGCACTGATGGCTGGCCTGGCACACGTCTTTGACCACCTCACAGCGCTCACCTGGGGAAGTTAAGGGGATTTATCTTCATTGAGATGAACCACGAGATGTATTTTTATTGTTAACTATCAGTATTTTTGGTGTTGAGGTTAACTGGAATAAGAATAGATCAGAAATAGAGGAAAACTAAGAGATTTGGTTCTTGCTAACCTTCAAATCCATCCTTACAGAGGCACTGGTACTCATACTCAGCGCTGGACATGCAGTCGCCCCCGTTCAGGCAGGGCCGGCGATCACAGGGGCTGTTGTCCACACATTTACTAATCAGTCTGCTCTCTGTGAAGCTGTAGGACAGGTCCACCTTCTTGTTGTTGATTGAAACCTACACAGGAGGTGCCGGCAAGTTAAGTCAAATTTATATTTGATATTTAAAAAAGAGCCTTAGTTCACCAAAGAAAAAACACAAATAAAATGTACAAAGTCAATAGTAAAAATGAACAAATATACAAATTTCTACAAAATTATTCCTACCCTTCCATTAAAGACAAAAAAAACTCAGAAATAAAAAAAGTAATAATAAATATTAGTTTTATAAAAATGATTGGTGTTGAAATGTTGTTCAATAGAAATATTTTTGAAAAACGAGAAAAATTATCAGAAATTAAAATGAGATACATCCCTCATAAGCTAGTATTTTATTGAACAGTCCTTTGAGGCCATCACTGCAATCAGGTGTTTTCTGGAACTCTCCATCAGAAATCTGCACCTATCCACAGGTATTCTGGCCCACTGCTCTTCAGAGAAGTACTCTCATTAATCTGGGACCGTTTTATTTCATTTCTATTATTTTCCAAACCCAATTAAATTTAAAAAACATGTCTTATTTTACCAAAATACAATTTAGCAAATTAATCTCTATTATTACTTTTACATTCTTTAGTTATTTGAATTACTATAAAGAATGTTGCCTTTTCTTTAATGGAAGGGTATAGGTAATTTTGCTGACATGCATCTAAAAGCAAAAGTGCAATGATGAAATAGCACTATAAATAAAATAGATAAAGTCCATTAAAATAATATAAAACACATGAAAATAGGCACATTAAAAGCCAAATAAAAATGCTCAGCAACTTCGACTTCCTCTCACCTCTCCGATGCAGCCCTTAAACATGTCGCTGACGTTAGCCGGCTTGGGCAGGATGTTCTTGTCCGACACTCCTCCCAGGTACATGAGGGTGTGGATATTGAGTCCCTGGGCTTTTCCAGGAGATGTCCTCCTCTCCACCGGGCCTTGGTCCACCTTGAGGTGGCCGGCCTTCATGTTTCGCTCGGCCACAACCCTGTGCCACTGGCCCAGAGAGACCGGCTCCGGACTGAGGAGGACTGCCTGTCCTGAGAGTCAAAGGAGATACAAAAAAATGCAACTAGGACCAACAAAAGATTCGAAAAGGCATGTCTTATATATGGAAAGTTGACTTTACCGCTGCCCAGCTCATATCTGAACTCCACATGTCCCTCCTTCATAGAAATGGACACAAAGTCCTCCACCTTCGTTTTTTTGCCACCACAGAAGAACATCAGCCCGTTTTTCTCTATCGGCTTAAACTCCAGCTCCACACGAAGATCGTCATGGATGTTGGTCAGGGGAGGATAAGCTATGTACGACTCCTCACCATTAAACAGTGGTGTTGTCACCAGTTCGCCTGGGGAGAGTTAGCCAACCCATTTTCCAATATTTCATAAGATCTAAAAAAAATAACTGAAATATGACAGTATTATAGAAAACTTCTTGTCTTACCTTCCATGCATTTATTGCCAAACTTTCCCAGATGGCAGCGGCAGTCATAGCCCAGGCCATTGGCGCGGTTGATGCAGGTAGCGTCTGGTCCACAGGCCTCTGGAAGGGTTAAAGTTGCAAAAGGTTAGAAACAAAGACAATACTTCCTCTCAGCCTTGATGTGCCAGAGTGGTTAGCTGACATGTACCTGGGTGGCAGTGCAGAGACGAGTGGTGCTGGCAGTTACTGCCTGTAAACCCTCTGAGGCAGCTGCACTTATACAAGCTGGCCTCTGAATCCTCACACCTCCCTCCATTCTGAGTGAGGACATAAAATAAAGTTGCAGAACATGGTGGAGTGCAACAAAAACTTTTGTGGGCAGATTAAACCAACCTGGCACGGGTGATCTTTGCAGGTAGGACAGTTCGTGACACCAGTAGAGCTGCGGTCCAGATCTTTAAAGATGACTTCTTCTCCCTGGATTACCAGCTGACGGATACAACCTGCGTAAAATTCAGCAAGGACAACTCAACTCTCACAAAAAGCACTCTTTCATAGCTCAGTCCGTGTGGAAACAGGGTAAAGTCTCACCCACAAAACCGGTCTTAATGCCAGCGGTTTTGCCGAGGACTGTGTAGTTGGGGTATCCACCCACATAAAGCTCCTCGTTCAGGTCAAGGCCTTGGAACTTGCCCTGATGGACAGAAAAAACATCTTAAGCTTTGTTCCCTCATACGTGGCCTCCTCTGGTGATCCTCGTGGACCAAAGTGTCCCCGCACAAAAACTGCTCTAAAATCATCATATTAAAATTTTGCTCAGATTGTTTTTAATTTATCACTTAGACATCTTCTGTCCTCCTCAAAAGTCCCAAACATTCAATTATTTTCAGTATTATAACATTTAAATGCCAGATTGAATATCAAAAGTACAGCTACATTCAATAAAAAAAGACCAAAAAAATTAATTTATTTTCCACATAGTCAATATTAGATAGTCTTGTGGTGATAATTAGATGCTTGGATATGTCAAAGATCATAAACAAAATGTATTTTGTATTTCTATGTTTCAGATACAAACTCTCCTAACAGCTGCATAATAGTAAAAGTAAAAGTAAAAAATAACAGATATCCCAGCATCTGTCTACAATAGAAACAAATCCTGAATCTGTCAGATTTTACCATTTGTCTTCCAAATATAATAGTCACATAAAAAACTATTTGTTTTAAACTATAATAATTTGTACATTACAAATTCTGGTTTTAATGCAAGTATGTTGGACACTTTTGTCCCGGGGGGTCACCAGAAGTTCTTTTTGAAACTAGATACTACAAAATAATATTTATAATAAATAATAAAAAATACAAATGTGATCAAATAAATTGTGTTGCTAATCTTTGACATATCCTTTGACTTATCCCCAAAGACCTATCTAATATTTGTTATATGAAAAATCTTTAAGTTTTTGTGGGGTATTTTAAGAATCAGGCTGTACTTAACATATCCAAAATGGCAGTTAAAGGGTTAGAATATTGAAAAAGATTGAAAGTTTGGTATGTTTGAACAAGATGGTATTGTTTAAGTAATGAATGAAAAAAAAAATGTGTAAAGAAAATTCTCTTATGGGATTTTCAAACAGGGACACGTTTTCCCACAAGGATCACCAGAGGATGCCAAACTCTCCCACAGAGTATTAAAGATACCAGATTTTCAAAATTTGACTAAATACAAGACTTTACTGCAAAAATTTACATTTCAAGAGAGAAGAAAATGTGACAAAAAGGACAAAAGAGGAGGGCATGAGGGTTAAATGAAGAAAATGCTCATGATTTATTGTGTAAATCAGCTCTGGTACCTGTGAGCTGCCACTGATGGGATCCCCTCCGTCTACAGTGAGATACCCCTGGGTTAGGTTGCGATACAGCTCAACCGTGTGGAACTCTCCCAGTTTAATGAGGTTAGGGTCACGTATGGTGGCCATGCCGGAGCCCACGTCGAACCTGAGATAAAACAGATACAGCTCTCATCATGTTGTTTTTATTACAGTCGCTGAAAGCAGAACTTAAAGGTCCTGACCTGAACTCCAAACGGCCACCGACCAGTCCCAGAGAGATGAAGTCAGCTCCTGTGGTCCTCCTCTGTCCGTTGAAGATAATCATGCCTACACAAGCCAAACAAAGCAATCAGTGGCAGTACATAGATGATTTTAGATGTATACATTTTATAACATCCATCCTAATAAGTAATTTTCCCTCGTATATGGTGGTAAAATTATCATTTGATCATTGAGAATTTTAGATTTGAAGCGAGTGACTTGTTAGGATGGACATTGTTTTGAAATCCATTCACGCATGAACTCTTCAAAAAGCCAGACGATGAAGCAGCATGCCAGGGTGTCGCAGGTTTAAAAGCCAACCAAAGCCATGTTATCGTCTGCCATCCAGTAACTGGGCTGGGTAATGCAACCAGTCACACCTCACTTCCTGTTCTCTCCTTTTTTTTTTCTTTCTCTTTCTCTTTTTCCACATGCTGAATATATACATGCATCATGTACATGAGCAGCACATGGTAACGGGGGATACATCACAGGCAAGTTGCCAGGAACAAACTGGAAATAGGAAAATATTCCTCCTGTAGTCGAACAATTACTTATCCTTTAATGCCCCCACACAATCTAAAATAAATGTAAGTACTCTAAAACAATCCATGTACTTGCAAAACGTTTCATTTGGCTGATCTATCACTGATTCTGCTGCAGAAGTAGATTTATCGGTCTGTCTACATGTAGATTTGTGATCATGACTGTAAACACTGGCCATGCATTTTCTTGCATCTCTTTAACAGCCCATAAATCAGCTCTGAGCATGATGGGGGGAGGGGGGGTGTCTGATGCAGCCAGAAAGCAGAACTGAACTGTCAACATCAGCCTCGACCTCCTGAGACTCACCAGCGTACATTATGAGACCTTCCCACCATATGGGTGAGGCGTGGGAGAGAGGGAAGGGACAGAAGATGCAGTGAAAGTACATATCAGGAAATATGACATGAGACACAAATGGTACAGAAGGCAGAAACAATCACTTCGTTGCATGATTTAAGTAAGGAAAACCGTAAATGAGCAAGGATGCACACGCTTACCGTCAACATTGTCGGGCCTGAAGCTGATCTTCAGGCTGAAAGTTTTGTAGGCATTTTTGATGGTGGGCAGGGTGAGGTACGACAATGGTTCCTGAGCAAAGTATGGCATCACTCTCTCTGCAAATGCACACACGGTTAGATCCTGACAGCTCTGTGTGAACCATTTATTCACAGCCTTTCTTACTAACCGTGGACTTCGAGCTTAGTGAAGGCTTCCACTTTGCCATGTTTGTTAGAGGCGGTACAGATGTAAGTGCCAGAATCCTCAGGGGTGACCCGTGGAACTGTAAACTGGCTGGCCTCCTGGAAACACTTAGGAGCATACTCTCCTTCCATCTTAAAAAAGGTCAATGTCAGATGTAAGAATTATGTTGGTGATGAAGTAAAAGAACAAGCCAAAATATCTGACACAAACAAACAAAAACAAGTTAAATGCATACTGAACCAACTCCAATCTGTCACTGACGTGCAGAAGTATCCTTGAAATGTCCCTGAATGAAGGACTAAAGACTCCTTTACATGAAATTGACAGCATGGTATCCTAGAAACACAGCTGCTAAGGATGTCTGGAGCTCTGGATAGATAGATGGAGCACCATTCTTACAAAGGAAGTGGTGTTTAGATGATAGTGGGGAGTGTTGTCTGACATGTTTGTGCCAAAATCTCACAGTAGTGCACACTTGGGTTGGGAACTGTGATGGCCACAAAATGTGATCATTTTCATACTCATCCAATCATTTAGGGACTCCTTGTTCACTCTAGAAAAGAGGCATTTTCATTCTGAAACAGGCCACTCTATTCATGAAATCATGTTGGCATGTAAGATGAATCCTGAATTCCCGCATTTAAATTTATTTAATTAATAAAATTATATTCCTAAAACACATTCCAAATATTTCATATTATAAATGAAATAAAACCAGATCACATAAAATATTGAAGAAAATAATATCTTACACAGTTTGAAATTAGATAAATATTCATTTATTTACTGGTGTTTTGCAAAATAAAAGCAAATAAAAAAAAAAAATATATAATATTCTAAATGTTAAATAGTATATATTACTTTATTTTATTCTACTTAAATTAAAACCCATAATAAAATACAATAAAATGAAATATAAAATGAAAAGAAAAGAAAAGAAAAAATAGAAATAAAACAAAAAACAAAACAAAACAATCAGGCATGTTGGCTCAGGGAGATGTCTGAAACCTGCAGGATTATAGATTTAAGGACTTGGAATAACTTTCTATTAATTTGCAAAGACTCATTTCTCTGAGGGGACGGTGGACCCAAACCTTCATAGCAAAATATCCCACCAATCACAACAGAGCCACCTCCTACCTTCTCTGTAGGAGTCAGGGTGGAGTTTTTCTTTTATTCACCCCCTTGTCATAGAAATGACATCATACTGAATCTTAAAGGAAGTTTGCATTCTTGAAGCAATATAAGAGCCAATGGAGTGTACAGAGATTTCTCCTAAATTAACAGAGTATCTGAAAATAATTAAAAAATTGTGGTTACCTTTGACCATTTAATTTCAGGGACAGGATATCCTGAAGCCAGACAAGACAAGACTGCATCAGACCCAATCGTCACCTCCGTCTGCGCTGGTAGTGCAGCAATTTGGGGAAGAGCTGAACGTAAAGGCAAAAGATTCAGAAGATGAATCACTGAGCACTTAAACTCTGACCCAAATGCATCGACATGCCTTCAAATATTTTTACAACTAAAGCATATTCCCCTCTTAACTCACACTGGACATTGAGGACCACCTGGGACTGAACTGAGCCCACATCGTTGGTGGCCGTGCAGCGGTACTGTCCGGCATCGGCCTCCGTCACCTGATCGATCCTCAGCATGCCGCCTTTCACCATGATGTGGGCCGGCAGAGAGCCACCAACTTTACTCCACTGGACCGTGGGCTCCGGGTCACCGATGGCCTGGCACTCAAACTCCACAGAGTTCCCGATCATCACAGTCTGCACCGAGGTTCGCACGTTAATCATCACCTTTGGCAGGGCTGCAGGGAAAAAAGCAAAAAGAAATTAGATTTAGTTGAGAATAAACAGAACAGTTTATATCAGCCTTCCAAGTGCCTTTTTCCACTCTTTGTTTGAAAAATATATCCAATTTGCACAGACTTTACAGAATCTACATGCAAAAAAATCATATGTCGTCACACCTCCTGACATTTAGCTAGCAAATGATCCCACTGCTGACCCGGTAGAGCGTATGTAGGAATGTTTTTTTTTCTTTGTGATACATATAGAAATTAAAAAGAATGGAGATTTAATTCAGCAAGGCATCCAAAAGAAGAATAACTAAAACTGATTCTAGTTTGAGCAGAAAAATAATTCAGAAACCAAATAGAAAAAGAAGTAATTTACCTCAAAGTTTATATATATATATTCATATTCAGAATACAGTATACAGTTGTCCTCAAAATAATTCCTACTAAGTCCGTTAAAGAGGTGACAAACAGCTGTCGTTGAAATAACTGACACTGACAAAGTAATAATGAATAAAAATGTAATGAAAACAAAGACTGTAAAATGAAATGAAAATCATGACACTGTTTTTAATTGTGCTTCTATAGAAATATTAAAAAACAAAAACAAAAAAATATGACAAACTAATATTCGTTACGTTACTCATTAGTTAATGTTCTATTGAACAATCCTTTAAGGGCATCACTGCTTTCAGGTGTTTTCTGGACCTCTCCATCAGACTTGTACACCTGTCCAAAGGTATTCTGGCCAACTGCTCATCAGACAATTGCTCTCATTGGTCCTGGGTCATTTTATTTGTTTTTTATTATTTTTCTAACCCAATTTAATTAAAAAAGCATGTCTTATTTCAATAAAATATAATTAGCAAATTTTATTTATCATTACTTTGTTTAGTTTCAGGCTATTTGAGTGACCAGTGTAAATTCTTCCTTTTCTATAATGAAAGGCCATGAATGATTTTGAGGATGACTGTATCATGTAATATAGTGCATTTAATATATCAATATTGCATTTATTAGGATTTAGAACTTAGGAAAATTCTTAATCTAGTGAAACAGGCAATTATGTATACATTCAAGGTTTCGTCACAATGCATTAAATAACACAAAAATATGAATTAAATCACCTGCTGTGTGAAAGTTCTCTCTGATAGCAAAAGAATTTTGAAATTTTGTTTCCCAGCACTAACAAAACTGTGATTTCGATCTAAATATAACAATGTAAAGGAAAAACTAAATTTAATAGTAATATTCTCGCATCGGGAGACTTGATCTCCTGAGAAAACTGCTGATGCCTCTAATTTGACCTCCAAAAGTTTAGCGCAGCGGGTGAAACAGACCTTGGATGGTGAGCCTGGCCGTGTCCTGGGCTTGGCCGTACACACTGCTTGCTCTGCAGATGTAAACACCTTCGTTGCTCCGCTCCAGGTTCTCAATCCTACAGAGAAATATCAACATTCCACATGCATCAAGAAGCTGATACACCTCCTGCAGGTGGAGATAATGTGCACATTCTGCTTGATATATTGCATAAGCTTTGAATGCACTGGATAGAACAGAACAAACTGGATTTTTGTATTGCATGTGTTCAGAGTCACCTGAGCACGCCGTCCTTGATGTGGTGGTTTGGTGGCAGAGCTCCTCCTTCCTTGAGCCACTCAATCTTTGTTTCTAGCCCACCTGCTGCAGAGCAGGTGAACTCCACAGCGCTGCCCTGAGCTTTCACCTCAACCTGAGGGGCGACACGCACCGCCAACGGGGCTGCAGGAAGGGGGGGGGCACACATAATTCTTAATGGACAAAACTGATTAGTGGGAGGAATAAAGCTCAGCTGAAGCTTTAAAAAACTTACATCTGACAGTAACTTTAGCGACCACCTCGCTGTTGCCCACTTTGTTGCTGGCCACGCACTTGTAGCTCCCAGCATCCTCAGCGGTAGCCAGGTTGATCTGAAGATCTCCTTCATTCACCTCAGCTCGTGGAGACAGGTTTCCGTCCAGTTTGGTCCAGGTGTAGGACAGAGGAGGAGTGCCATGGGCCAGGCACTGCAACCGGATCACCTCCCCGACCCGCACGGACACATCATCGGGAACAGAAGTGGCATAAGGAGGAGCTAGAGGCGGAAAAAAGCAAGGTAAGAAACATGAAAGGTAAATTTGTCACATACCAGAGGAGCATGTCTAATCTCTTCTTCACTGGGTCTGTTTGTCTGCTTCCTGTCTAAATTGACATGAAATAAATTCTGCAAATCTTAACAACTTCTATCTTGGCAGGTAAAATTAAAGTTTTGACAACAACACAGTAAAAGTAATGAGGTTAGGGTTCATGATCTTGTGATTTATTCTGCAGAGTCTCTGCTTTCATTGGGCAGAGAAATAATCAGAAACTCGAAACAGTGATGAACTCATGCTTTTCTTACATTCCCATAGAACTTCTGGGGTCTGAACAGTTTGGATACAAGTGGCTACGTATACATGGACAAATATTTCAGAAGCCCTTTACTTAAATAACTCTGATTTCTGTAGACACTAGATAAAGTGATCAGATTAGTTGTGTATTTATATAATGTAAAGATAAGTATTCCTTTATAATTTATTTACTTTGAGCCTTTTGCCATCTAAATAAATCTAAACTCTTTTAGTTTCCAACAAAAATGATTCAGCCAAAGTTCAGTTGTTTCATTGCTGCTCACGTCTTCCCTGAAAGCCATTATGTCATCGAAAACTTACAAGGCTCAGAAACAACTTCTGCAACACAAACGGCTGTAATCAGTGAATACGTGTTTTTTTTCTTCCAACTCATCCGATCGTTAAAAGGTTTAAACCAACCCCTCGATCAGATTGAAAATATGTGCTGATTGAAGTCGACTGGATCAACCAAGGTGTTTTTACATGAAACCTTTTTATTCTGATTGGACGTGTTTTTGGATCAAAAGTGCTCCACACTGTGCAGAGATCTTGTGTACAACACGAATCTCGCGCTGTTCTGATAAAGAGGTTGAACGATAACAGAACTCACTCTCCACATCCAGCGTGACGGTGACCTCCGTGGTGCCCAGGTTGTTCGTGGCGCTGCAGATGTACTCGCCAGAGTCCTGCCGGCCAACGCTGGGCAGCACCAGGCCGTTGTTGACCACCTTGTGTCTCCATGGCAGAGGGGAGCGCAGCTTGGACCAGCTGATCGTAGGAGAGGGGAACCCTGAAAAAAACAGCGGGGAACTCTAAATAAACTCTTCCCTCAGCTGAAATGTTTTTCTTCCCGCCGTATTCCTGTACGATGATGCTGGTTTACGCAGGTGTTACCGTGGGCGTCGCAGCGCAGCGTGACGGTCTGACCCTCCACCACAACCATCAGCGGCTCGGGAACCGATGCCCTCGGTGCTGTAGGTACTTGGGGTCCTCCCTCAACTACAACCTCAACTCTGGTGTCAGTCGTGCCATCGGTGTTGCGAGCTGTGCACACGTATGTGCCGCTGTCCTCCGGACGAGCAACAAGAACCTTTTTATTAAAAAAAAGCAGGAAAAGCAGAAATTTTGTCAGAAACATTCAAAGCTGCAACACACAAGCTGCAGTATTAACACGCTGCACCTGCATGACAGCGTTGGAGTCCATGGGCACCGGACTGCTCAGCATCGTCTTCCGGTTGTTGTCAAGTCTGTGCCATGACACCGAGGGCCGCGGCTCGCCTGACGCTTGGCATTCCAGGTTTATGGGATCACCAACTCTGACCCGCACAGGCCCGGCGGGGGTGACTCTGGCCACGGGAGACTCTGACGGTGCAGATAACAGAACAACATCACGGCCGATATCTGATCAGCCACCGGAGGGAACCCTTCTCTTACAAACACACTCTGACATGGATGAAGCTTACCTTTAACGATCAAAGAAACTATGCTGTGTGTGATGCCAAACGGGTTGCTGGCCACACAGCGGTAGGCACCGTGGTTCATGGGGCGAGCGTTGCTGATGGTAAGAACAGAACCATCAGGGCCAACCTTGGCATTATCTGGGGAAAGAGGGTAAATTATACGTTCTGATGTAGGAGACAGCAGGAAAACAACCATGGCAGAGGTTCATGTTACATTAAAACAGGCTTTAGTTCTTCAATTCTTCTAATTATAAACCTTTAAGACAGTGGTTCCCAACCTATTTTATTTTCCAATCCACAGCTGCATCCATCTATTGATCTACTGAAATGGTGAAGGACAAATCCAGGTTACCACACATGGACATGGACTACTCTCATACCATCGCTGCACCAGCTCACTTACCTCATCAAATCCCATAATACACACACAAAATGAGTAGGACGAATAAAATGTGACCTACAAAGTAGCATTTTTATGTTTGACTTACGCCAGATGTTTTAGGATATCATGCGACTCCCCCTTCATTTGCTTTGGGTCCTGGTTTTAAAAGTTTCCAGGTTCCCAAAAACGTTGGTTTAGTGTGAACGATAAAAAAGTAAATACACTGGTGATGGACGATATTAAGCACATTTCAATCCCAATATATGAAATATAAAGGAATTTCTTAGTCTTCTAAAAAAATTGATTCTTGGAAATTTTGAAACGATTTAGAAAATCTTGATGAACAAGAATCTTGATTCCAATGAAAAAGAATATTTTGGGCACCCCTAATGTGCATTATAATAATGGACTGAAATCATAGTAGCTGAATGTTAAATGAATTAAAACCCTTTTCAATGACTAGACCAAAAAAAGTTGTACAAAATGCAAAAAAAAAAGAAGATATTTTAGACTCAATCTATAACAACATAAACAATGCTCCCTCATCCTTTATCAAAGGTGAAAAGACTCAACATATTCAAAAATCTCATATTGGAGCCCTCACACAGACCATCTAAAGGATTTTATCCCCTCATTCATAGTAATGTGCTTTCTACTATTTTTTGTCAATGCATAGTTTGTTTTTTAAATGAAGACACCCATTTCTTTCCACATGAGTGGGTGTAGATCTCAGAGGAGAACTGCATCATGTAATGACATCTCATAAGACATTACATCATTCCATCCAACCTAGTTTTGCAAATGACCAGAGACATGAGGAAAAACCTCAAATGGAGGTGGAATGACTGGAGTTTCATGCTTTCAGACATAACTGGAAGTGGTCGGTGTTACCTGGCAGCGGCTGGTTGTTGGCTAGTTTCCACTCCAGTCTGACCGGCTGGGCTCCTCGGTACACCCTGCATCTGAAACTGGCCGACTCCCCCACTCGCACTGCAGCGCTGCGGGGCTCGATGCTGATGATTGGGCTCTGTGGGCCTGCAGAAACCAGCAGCTTAGTTTTTAGACTGAACAATCTTCTCCCATTTATGTGTATTATTCCTAGAACAGACGCCTTCTCAGTGTGACCATGCAGCCAATAACTCCAGGAAGGAGTGAATGAGGATGAAATCATGGGACAGTAACGAGGAAAATAATTTGATCTGAGGTCACTCTAGAAGGTTCAGGAGAAAAAGTGTGAGAATGTGAACACCCTGCGATGTAATGCCCTAGACTCGATGTGGTTATCCCTGCCGCTGACTCGTGTGCACCATCATAGCTCAGCTTAACACAGCTGCCTCCAAGTACAGAAGATTACAGTGAGATCAAACACTGGGAAAAGATCAAATAAACACATTACCAGCACGAGGCCTCGAGTGTCAGACACACTTACCTATGGAGGCTGAAGTGACAGACACGGAGACGGAGGCCTGATGGAAATGAGAGCCTGGGTTCCCATGGTTACCCTCTACACGACAGATGTACTCTCCTGAGTCATCGGGAGTGGCCGACAGGATGCGCAGCTGACTGCCCCCAGCCTGCAGGAAGAAAACTCATTTTATTTACATGCAAGAGAAATTTATGGAAACACCCGAGTGACCAGAGGTCATTTCATGACAAAGCAGAAACTAAGCACCTAATCTTTATAAATATGCCGAAATTCAGAGGGCTGAAAGACTTTTTGTTGTCTTTTGTTTCCCTTACTCAATAAAACTCAGAGCCTGGCAGTTTTCAGATCTTTTAGTTTTGGTACTTCAAATCAAATCGGGTTTTAATTGTGCAGCACCTTTCATACATTTAGCAACGCAAAGTGCTTCACAGGTTAAAAAAAAAAAAGTAAAGTTTTAGAAGTGGGTATATGACACAGACACTCTGTATGCTGGGCCTTGAAAGCACCGGTTCTGTTGTGTAAAGTGCCTCACACAGCTGTGATGGATCTGGTTCCCTTTTCTTTAAACGTTTACCAAACAGAGCTTAAGAGCCCATGACAGGCCAACGCCAAATTCCCCAATCTGATAATGCATCTGTGTGAACATCAAGTCTGAGACGTGGCAGCTTCACCTCATGACTTACAGAAGTTAAACAATAAGGATGTGTATTTAATATGTTGTCGCCACATACCACGAGGCCCGCTTAGAAAATTATTTCAGTCTGCAGGACTTCAAAAAAGTATCTCCATTTCTGATTGGTCTCAGGTCAATACAAAGCAGCTGTGTTTTTGGATCTTCCCAAGTGAACAAAGTTTAACTTTAATATATTTTTATTTAAAAATCTGAGAAAGTTTAAGGTTGCACAGTCGCCCCCTAACAACAACTAATTTGCATCCTGTATCTTCTCTGAGCTCTCTCCAGCCAAT
Organism: Craterocephalus amniculus; assembly: GCA_036024015.1. Classification (NCBI taxonomy): domain Eukaryota; kingdom Metazoa; phylum Chordata; class Actinopteri; order Atheriniformes; family Atherinidae; genus Craterocephalus; species Craterocephalus amniculus. Next base: position 9,402 of record JAVQJG010252679.1, on the reverse strand, counting down.
AAAAGTCAGTGTGATGTTGACTCTTGTCTTATCTCCTGCTGTTCCCTTCTCATTTCCTCCTCTAACGTTCTCATATGAGTCAGAGATGTGCGTTACATCCAGTTGCGGGGTGCATTTCATGCAGTTTTTAGTTTGTTTCTTAGCCTGGGGGACAATAATGGCTCCAGGATTGTACACAATAAATGTCATTACACCATTACAAGAAGCCAGAAACACATTTTTTAAGGTCAAGAAGTTACAAAGTGCTACTTTTAGAAGAACTGAACCAAAGCAGTGAATTTCCTGCGTACTTCTGTAGAACATCCTAAAGTTTCCAGCTACTCATGACAAATCTTTAGCTTTTTCGATAAAAACATGATGATAAAATCCCCCAATTTTACTTTTCAGTTTTACTTTAATCAACAATATTTTTCTTAGGGGCCCAGAGTGTGGAAGAGGTGGAAATCGGTTGGACATGGAAGGCATTGTGTGCTTACCTGGTGGTTGGAGGAGAGGCGTCCGCTGGCTCTCGACCAGGTGACTCTTGGAGGAGGATTTCCATGAGCAAAACAATTTAGCTCCAGACTCTCGCCCTCCCGGACATCAGCTATGGAGGGCTGGATGCTGACGAGTGCAGTGCTGTGATCAGCTGCTTAAGAAAAAAAAGACACAACATATTTTTTTCAGTTTAAACAAAAAAATTTAATAAAATAAAAATTTGCAAAACACTCAAACTGCAGCCCGGATCACAGAAACCGTCTCACCTTTGATCACGTTGACCCTAATGGGAGCACTGGTGGAGCCGACGGCGTTGCTGCCAACGCACATATATGTCCCCGAATCAGACAGCTTGATGTTGGGGATCAGCAGGGTACCGATGTCGGTGCGGTCCGTCCGGGCCTGCAGGGAGACACACGGAGAAGATGCAGAATCAGTAACTCTTCACAGCTGCAAACACATCCGGTCTGCCATGACGGACAGCAGTGCTCATTCCATCTGCACCGTTATGAGATTGCAACAGAATATGAGACATCACTTACCCTCCACAGGTTCCTTCAAACAAAACAGACACAACATGGCTGACATAGTGACATGACTAGGCTCTAGCAACACAAAAGTACTACAGGTGAGACCTTTAGGACGAGACAAGCGTGGTTATTGTGACATTTCGATCATTTGTTTGTGATTTCAGTGACACTGTCCATCGTACACCAAAGATGAACCAACATTTCTACTGTGAGTGGTTAATTTACAATGATTGTGGTGATTACATTTACTGGATCATTAGGTTGATTCTTACAGAATGAATGGTTGATTATTTTCTGAAAGGTGAAGGAATTAGGATAGTTATAGGACAGTGTGAGACAAACTGATTGGAAGCAAGAGGTGGCTTGGTAAGCGTGTCACAATCTGAGGGCGAAAAACAAAGTGCATCCTCCTTCAGCTCCAAGGTTTTACTATCAGATTTTAAAATAAAGTAAAGTTGACTTTAGAATAACAAAGGATACATTTTCTTTTTTCTTTGTGATTTTAAACAAGTGTTTCTCAGAGAAGTTATAAAATGAAATCCATGAACCTGAACCAGTTTAATCATTCCTAAACATTTCGCCCTGTTCATGCACTGGAAGCCGGTGGAAGTCAAAAGTCCAGCAAGGCTGCAAATGAGCTCGCATTAAGTTTGGAATCACCTCAGAGGGAAGGGGGAAGCGAGAGGGGAGGGTCCAGGGAGGGATTACTGTATCGGAGGGAGGGGGGCTGTATCGGGGCATCCGTGGACAAAGCTGCTTAGCTGCGAGCTATTCAACCGTGAGGGATGCTAAACCGAGCAGTGGCTGAGGCGGGGCCAGCTTCAATGTGTGTCTGAACCCATTGAGGAGTTTTCAAAGCAAGCCGTTTGCTAGAGCATACAGAATTTCTGCGTGGTCGCACGGCAGAGCCCGGCTCCCCCTGGGAAAGGCTGACACAACGCACTGGTTTTCTGAGGCAGAACTAAACAGGCCCTGAAGCCCTCGTGGACCCGAGGAAAGGCCGTGCAGAAGCCAGACGAACACAACCCCCCCCTCCCTTCTGGGATGAGGGGGGGGGGCAGCCTGCTGAGCCTAGCATAGAGCAAAACACTCTGAAATACCTACAGTACCCACAGTATACTTAGTGCTGTTAATACACTCAGTGGAATGATGGAGGTCATGATGGAGGCTGAGAACCCAAACATGTCGGGGATGGTATGATGTGGACAGCACCAAACGAGACAAGATGGAACATCTTGATTCATTAAACGCAACACAGAAACAAGAGCTGCATGCAGAGGGTCCACCAGACCCAGCCTGATTTTTCTTTTTATATGAATCTGGCTCTGAGTGAACTGCGTGAGCAGCTGTGACGTTACCACAATTTACAGGCGTAAATCAAGGACATATTTGTTCATGCACTTAGTGGACGGTGCCTGGAGACAAGGTGAGTAGCGGACAATGGATGTGAACTACGAGACAGGACAGATAAGACATCAGACAAATGGACAGACCTGCAGCTCCTCAATACGTCTCTGTAACACATCGAGACGGTTGCTTTTAAACTGATGGAAACCGTGAGAGGGAATGGCCTGCGCAAACGGCAGAACGGGGCAGGATAAAAGAAAAAAACAAGGGGAAGGAGACAGACAGAAGGGAGGGAAAAATAAGGGGAAATGGTCAAAAAAACCGCTGAGACAGTCTGATGAAATAACCATCGGCACTGGACACACCCTGAGGTAAAAGTGAAGATATAGCACAGGAGAATGTGAATACACCTCCAGCTTCTCATCAATCCATGCCGACTTCATCATTCAGGGACAGCATGAGACGTCTCACCTGTGGAGGGATTTGTCCTCCATTTTTAGTCCAGGTGAGCTTCGGGGCGGGCGAGCCAGTCGCCCTGCAGTACAACCTCAAGGTCTCGCCTTCATGGAGCTCGACATTGGGGGGACTGACTTGGACTTGGGGTTGGGTGCCCAGGCCACTTGGGTTAGATTCTAACCAAAAAGTGCACCAAGATCATTCAAAGGCAAGCATAGTTGGGGGTTAACGGCCGTAAAGAAAAATTGTAAAACATCCATATCCAATTTAAGACAGTCTAACATCAATAAATATGCATGTGATACTTTTTAGAAGACATTAAGTTGATTTAAGTTAAGTTATAAAATCCTGAAATCGAAATATTTACACTATATTTTGTGTGTAGAGACAGATTTATGACAACATGTACACATGCAAACTCACAAATACAGAGCATACTTTGGACAAAAATGGAAGCCCTCGCTGTGTGCTCGCCGTGAGTGTTCAAGGCCTTGCAGGTGTACTCTCCCTCATCGGCAGAGTCCACCGCCGTTAACGTCAGAACGGCACCTCGTACGACAGCCCTGGGACTCATTCTGTTCCCCGGACCTCCTGCAACAATCCAGTATAGTAATTAGGAGCTTCAAAAGCAGGTTTTAAAGACCTTTTCACAGAATCCTCGTGGAGATTTAAAAAAAAAAGAACAGTTGGTTCCATCTGAATCCTTACAAGGCCTGCACCGAACACTACGAAGCACAATCATGCCTTACCGATCCATTCGATGGCTGGGGTTGGGTTTCCAGTGGCAGTGCAGCGAAACTCGGTTCGCTGGCCCTGCCGGACGTTCAGCACCGAGGGACTGATGGTGGCCACAGGCTTGGCCCCCTCTGCAGCTGCACAAGGAGACACAGCAGTCAAACAACACTCTAATGTGGGGATATATGTGGGCAAATAAAGCATGATAATCCAAGGTGGTTTCACTGTAGAGGTGGAGCAGAATATCTTTAATCACTGTTTGACCATTGTGGCAGCTAGCTGTGGGAATCACAGCGCACCGGTCAGAGTGAGAGTGAGTGATCGCCTCTGCCTCTGCCCCCTCCCTTACACTTGGCAGCCGAAAGCCTCGGTGCAGACCAAACAGATGAGATGTGGCAGGCAGTCCTTGGCATGGCCTCAGGGCATGTTGCTGTCTGAGCCAGTTTGGCTGGCTGCTTAGACTATGTATTCAATCCCATATGATCCCGGGGTGGCAGAGTAGAATAAAGACTTCTTTCAGCACAGAGGGAGGAGTATGAAGCTATCTAAGAAAGTTGAAAACCTCTGGGACCGTCATGCCCTGGGTTGAACTTTCATTCTCTGACCTTAATGACACCAACTCTCTGGGATGGAGGGAGGGTTTATCATGGGACGCTGAGCAAATGTGACACTAAGCACCAACATCTAAGAAAGATTTTGATGCTGAGTTTAGAAGCATTTCCTTTTTACTTTAGATCCATGGCTGAATGAGTGTAATATGAAATAGATCCTTGCTTAAGATTAAACAGAATTATTCACTGTATTAACAGGTATCAATCAAAGCTGAAACTTTGTTTCTGTCCACGCTTTGAGGTATCTGAAGACTTTTTACTCGAGACAAATCCAAAGACAGTTCAAGGATGATGAATAAGTTCTGCTATAATCAGGAGCCTTCGGTCAAAGGATATAAAGATCCACCTTAATTTAATCGAAAGTAAGTAAAATGCTAATCACTGACTTTCTAAAGCTTACCAAGTAAGCATGCTAGCATTTGCCAATTGGCACTGAAAACAAATAATACTCAAGATGACAGAATAATTTTTAGTTTATCAACTTTTTTTGGAACTCTTTAGAACTTTAAGAACTATTATCTAAAAATTACTCATGCTAAGTTCAGAAATGTTTCTTTAAGTTTGGATCAATGGTTGCATGTTATGGAGAAGAGATTCCAAAATACTCACCTGTCTTGAATAATATCAAACAGTGAATCACAAAAATAGGTCAATCCAAAATGAAAGCTTCTATTTGGTTCCATCTTTTGAGGTATATTTCCCAACTCCAAAGCCAGTTCATATCATTTTAGCTGGAACTATCAGCTTATGGCCATATTATAACTTATCTACAAGTCCATGTTACTCATTAAATTACGGTATATGCCAATAATGCTTAATGCTAACATTCTGAAGTTTGGCAAGTCAGCATGCTAAAACCTGCTAATTAGCATTGAACCTGAAGAAGACAAAATAATTTGAAGTTCACCGAATAAAAATTCAATTTATTGACCTGATGTAAAATCTGAGTCTAAGCACTAACATCTAAGAATGATGTTCAATTTATAAATGTTTCCCTTTTAGTTTGGATCCAGGGTTAAAAATATAACATGACAAATTTATTTATTGACTGCTATCATTCTAATTTTTGGCAAGTCAGCATGCTAACACTTGCTAATTACAATGGAACACTTGTAGCTACAAATGAAAATAATTTTAAGACTTCTGGATGTAAACGGAACATATTATTAAACTTGTGCCCTATTGACCTAGCCACATGTTATAATTTGCTCTGATAGAACCAAAGAGTCATCTTCTGAGCATCTTTAGCATTAGCTATTCTTATAAACTTCAACTAGAGATAATAAGTTTCTCTTTACAACTGCTTCGCTAAGGGAGGTTCTGCACACAAGAAGCTATATCGGACACAAACCTTCTAAACACAAGTTTTAATGTAGTGAGGTCATGACTTCTGATGTAATGAGGTTGTAATGGGATGTATTAAGCACAGTTATGATGTTTGAAGCCCAGAGGACAGTGATTTCCCAGTACAGCATGTTTCCTGGAAAAAGAGTGCAGTGCAAAGAGAAAGAGGAGGAAATTGAAGCGGCGTGTCCTACTTTTAAATGAGTTTTCCCTACAAAAATGACAAATGTCCATTTACTTGGACATTTCTTCTGCACTTTCCCACAATTAAATAACTTCTGCTGAGTAGCTGAACTGTGGGTTGTTTATGGAAGCAGGTCTGTGAGGAATAACAGTTTATTTTATAGCAAGGACTTATTTTATGGTGCAGCAGTTGCTGATCTTGACAGAGATGGAAAGTAGACTCATCTTTCATGAGGAGGGATAAAAATGAACATGCACTTTTTCCTGCAGAGATGGACCCCAATGAGCCCAAACAGATCAGGTGGAAACCAGTAATGCTCATGTACACTGAGAGGCTTTGATGCCACTATGTGATGAAAAATTTAAAGATTTTAATTTTTCCTTTATTTTAAGAATGACAAATGAAGATGTCGTGCTTGTGTATGCTGTGTAGCCTCTTGAGTTGTTTCTTGGTTGATTGTACATGAGCATTAGCAGGCCAACAGTATGTCCAGGCTGAGGAAGATGAGCACATGCATGACAGAGAGGGAGCGACGGGTCCAACCGGGGAGCCCAGCAGAGAGGAAACCATGCGGACTTACGCTTTCTGTGTCCTTCAAACATTTCATAGGCTGTGTAAAACATCTGAGTCTGAGAGGCCTCTGGAGATGGAGGAAGGAGAGAGGCGGGGATGGAGGGAGACAGGTCAGATCTCCAAAGTGACAGCAGTTTACTGCACCGCCCATCTCCCCCAGAGACACTTACAGAAGATCCGTCTCTGCCAGCTGCCGTGTTTCAACACACCATGAAACATATGTGCAGAAGCTGAATTCATCTGGCACCACACAGACTTCATTTTTCTGTATCTATAGAAAATCCTCATTTCATAATGGTGGTACCATTGAATTCTTAATTTCATGCAATCCATATGTACTTACCTTACAGAGAGTTTTTTTCTTGTGAAAACAAGCATAATTTTGACAATAAAGGATAAAAGCTTTGGCTTTTATATAATTTCAGACAGTATGAATCCAACTGATTTTAATTGAGATTAAGGTACTCTTGCAGATTAAAATACATGATCCACCTTAGTCCATTTTATGACAAATCTGTCAAGCCAAATCATAAAAATATAAATAACCACATCGCCAATAGAAGCAGCAGCTCGCACAACTCTTGTCTATGATTCAATCCCCCATCTTTAGCAGCAGGTAACAGCAGGGAGGAAAAACTCAGTGGCCATCTGCTTCAGCCAAGATATTTCATGTTTTGGTTCATGTCATTCATCAGTAGCTGATATAACCACTTGTTGAGCTTCACAATATGCAGACACATGGATAAGCACCTCTAAAAATGTATCAGTGCAAAGCATACATCTTCCGTTATCCTTATTTAGAGATAAACTCCAACATCGACCATCAGAAGACCGGGAGAAAAATCATTAAAATACGGGGCTGTGTGATGGTACGGGGCTGTGTGATGGTACGGGGCTGTGGGAGCGCCTCTGGCAAAGCTTATCAACACTTCTCTGATTGCAGATTGAGTGGAGAAAAACACGATTTTGGGGGAAGTCCGTGGCATATTTCAACAATACAAAGCAAAACCACGTTCTGTACACACCACAAAGGCATGGTTGAGGAACATGAGGGTTAGAAACTGAACTACCAACATGAGAGTATAACACACCTGATTCAGATCGCATCTGAGTCTCAGTTAAGTGTGTTACAGTAGGGAAACTTATAAAACCTGCAGGAAAGCAACCCTTAAAACATTATTTGCAGGAATTCTAAAACAAAAACCTGAAACATCAGTTGCTCCAAACTTTTAGTCAGTGTTGTTAGAAGTAACGGCAACATGATGAGGGAGTTGTAAACGATTTCACTCCAATTTAAGTTTTTTAATTGAATATGTTTGAGCATAAAATGCAGAATTGGACACATAATAAATACAGCAAAGCTGAAGAAGCAAAACATGAAATGTCTTGGGTTCATTCTGTCTAAAATTAACAAAAGCCATCCATTTTTTCCACATTTCTCATCATTCCAACTTTTTATTAAAATTACTGTCTTCCCAGGATGCACCGATACCAGTATCAGGTATCTGCTCACTACTATGTTCCTGTACTCGTACTTAGTATTCATAAAAGTGTTCAAAAACTACAGAACCCAATACTAATTATGAAAAAAACAAGGTCTGTCAAACTAAACACGTTAACCCTTTGTGGCCCTGTTCTACCATTTGGTAAATCAAATCTTTCAATGATTGTCATGGATCTTGGTAAAGAATTGATTAAATAAACTTGCCTCAACTATCTCTACCAATCGGTTTGGGTATGTAATACCAAAACAAAGTGTTTGTTATCCCCTTGCCATTTCAAAATTTGACCATTTCACTGTCATCATTACATTATATTAACTTTCATCTCAACTATTTGCTAAAAAAACATTTCTTCATATTTTTCTTCTTCAAAGGAAAAGCGAAAATGCTAAGAATCATTCCTTTCAGTTTGTCCTCAGAGTTAAAGTTAAAGGTTCAATGCACAGACATACTGTACATCTGTTGAATGAATGCATGAACAACATAAATGGGTGTGAGATTAAAAATCCAAATTTGAAATCATCTTGGCAAGAGACACTGATTTTAGGCCTATCAAGCTGTGAACCACATTCACAAAAATCAACTTTATCCTCTTTATTTATGAGTTTTCAAGATTTTGAGAATTTAGAGCATTGGTTTTCAAAGTTTTTCAGCCACAACACCCAAGACGACAATGGTGTTTGCAACCCCACCTATCGTGACCAGACTGATTACTTGCATCATGCAGGATCCTCTAAATAAAAGGCCTTGAAAAACCATCAGAATCTTCATAAAAAAACAGGATTCATGTGGATTTCTGCAATAGTGTGTTAAAAAAAATTAAGGTGCTCATTTTCAACTGTAATTTTAATCTTTGCATTAATGGTTTATTTTGAACAGCCTTAATAAAAATCCTTAATTCATTTGATAAATGTAGGTTATATATATATATATATATAATTATCTTTTGACCTCTCTGAAATGATCTCTGACCCCCATCGGGGTCCTGACCCCCAGTTTGAGAACCACTGATTTAGAGGATAGCAGAAGGATGACCTGTATGACATATCACATGATTAACCACTGAGTCGACACATCTGGGATTCTGCTCCACGCTCCTTCCCAGCGAAATATAATGCGATTTATTTGCACCCTCATCAGTATTCGTGTCAGGAAGTACTCAGATGCAAGCACCTGTTCTCAGTTTGAAATAACGTGGTATCGGTGCATCCTTACTTTATAGTATTATCAAATCCATCGCTAACCAAGCACGGCTGTGAAATAAGCTTAGAACATTTATAAAAAGACAGAAAATAACACTTCAAACTTTTTCAAACTTAAAAGAGATGCACACACACACACATATGCCAACTGTGAAAACCGCATTGCAACACAATGAAAGATGTTTTCAGAGTAGCTTCACACGAGACATGCAGGTTAGTAGCGAGAAGCTGTTTTTTTTTTCATTTCAGCTGTTATAAAGCAGACATACAGCTTGTGGTTGTGTTGAACCAATCAGCTAATTGAAGAAAATCACTTCCAACTGTTATTTTAATCAATTTTTTCCCTTTACCACAAAATATTTTCACAGTTCAGATAAATACACTACAACGTGACGGGTACATTTCATCAGTTTAGTGTTGTTTAAACAGAAATACACACAC
>JAVQJG010252572.1:0-17048 GCA_036024015.1 Craterocephalus amniculus | reverse complement strand
TTCTTTCTTTCTTTCTTTCTTTCTTTCTTTCTTTCTTTCTTTCTTTCTTTCTTTCTTTCTTTCTTTCTTTCTTTCTTTCTTTCTTTCTTTCTTTAACAAACAGGAATCTAAAATTATACATATGAACCTCTCACCAGCAAATACCAATCGTTTTCATTGTAAGGCATCATATACTGCCCCCTAGTGTTCAATACTGTTTACTACATCAACAGGGTGCTTGAACCGGAAACAAAACCTTAACCGGCGATCGCTTCCTGTATATCACATCTTCCCATAAACTGAAAGAAATGGCGGACATGGACGAATTGTTCGGGAGTGATGGAGACAGCGACAATGATCAGAGAGGTAATTATGTCTTTCTGGCGTACAATTTTGTAGTTTAATGTAAAATTAGCTTATTAGAGTAATCTTTGTTATATCCCGGGGTGCAAATTTGAGACAAGATTTTTTCCTCACCAGAAGTGAAACTTGAACGTTTCATATAAAATACAAAAAGATGTATGTTTCCAAATGTTTTAAACACCCTCTTCGACATGTTGAACCATTTCTTCCCCGTCTTTTTATTGGCTGTATATTTCGATGTGTATCTACAGCTTAAAACCAAAATAAAGTCATTTGTGTGAATCAATGTAAAGTGGCTGCGTTGGAAGTCGCCCAATCATCTTGATTTACATTAAGCCATCTGTACAACATCATCTCATCAGCTAAATGTGAAGTATTCATGTTTTAATGTTGAATAGAAGTCAGTTGTACTTGCAAACTTTAATTTTAGCATAATTGAAGTGAAACGTCTAATGAGACTCTACCACACAGACATGTAGTCAGATTTTATTATTGGCAGCTAATTGGAAACCTATATTATTCCTATTAGATAAGGAAATTAATCAATAATCTACCAAAGTATTTGTATAAATAAGTAAAGCAGGGGAAACCCTGGCCACATCCCTGCAAGTTTTTCCATGCATCTCTGCTCCAACACACCATATCACACTTTGAATGCAAAATTATCTTCATAAACTCAACTCCAGTAGATCTGACATTCTCATCATTAGTCCTGATTTCTACTTCTCATTAGATAACTCCCCAGTGCCACCCTCGCCCCACTGCTGGAACCTTGGTGTTACTTTGGATCCCAAATTCACCTTCACTCAAACCATTACACAGGTTCCTAAAACAGATTTCCATCATCTTAAAAACATTTTCTGCAGCCGAAACCCTCATTCACGCCATCATCACATCTTTCATGGGTCACTGTAATGGCATTACAGTAAGGCCATTATTTAGGGCTAGTTCCACCCTCTTCAATACACTTAAGTACTTTCAAAACTCTGCTGTTGGCCTCGTCACCCACATCCGTTCCCAGGACCACCTCCCCCCTGTTCTGCAAAATTTTTACTGCCTCTGTATTCCATACGTCTCATATTCAAGCTAAATATCAAATAGAAATTTTTTTTAAACTTGTTTTTAACTGTTGTTTTATCCTGTAAAGAAGCTTTGTGTTTTTTTGAACAAGCTATATTAATAAAATAAGTTATTCTTATTATCTTGCATACTTGATTCTTCCCAAGACTATTTTCTAAGGGCAATGAATGCAGTTTGACAAAGTTGTGTCAGGATTGGTAATGTTGCATATCAAACACTGCTGTCATTTAGGTACGACAGCATGAAGAGTATTTAGTGTTTAAAGAAAAACATTGTGCTTTGTGCTTTACAGAGTCTGGCTCCGGATCTGGCTCAGACTCGGAGCAGGAGAGACCTCGATCGGCCAGCAATGCTTCAGGCAGCGACAGCGAGAGGGAACGGGATGAGGATGAGGATGACGAAGGCCAAGAGTCAGGGAAGCCCAGCATGAATAAGGTTGGTCTTTGTGATTTGGTTTTTGACATGTGCACCCTCAGCATGTTAGCATGTCGCTTAATCCAAAAATCACTAAATCAATCTTATTTGCAGTTATCTGTTTGGCTGTCAACATAAATTTATGCTCTTTCAGAAATTAATATTACTGCCTCCTGATTCTTGGTATTTTGTGCTGTTATTGTTATTGTTTTTACTATTATTATTGTTGTTTAATCAAGAGGAAAACTGGAAATTTAGATTTTGAAATCTTCAAATCGGTCACCATTTTGGGATAGCAGTTCTTTCATGTATGCCTAAGATACAAATTATGGTTGGGAAAAAAAAATATTCACATAAATAGTGCAATTTTTTATTTATTTTGTTTCACAGTTTTTTTACTTGTCTTGTCCAGCATCATAGCAGCAGAATGATGGTCTGGCTGCTGCGTTGTGACAAGCAGATTTGCTTTGCCACAAGGAGTTTTTTCCAAATTTTAATGCTTAATTTTATTTAAATATGTTGCTGCTGGATAAATTCTAAAAACTCAATCACATATGATATTTTCCTTTTATTTATTTATTTTTTAAATATGACCTTTCATCAATCAACTTTTTCATGATGACGGGCCAAATTTAAAAGATTGTAATCGGGAGGAGAGTGTATCATCCCAGCCCAACACCAAATGCCATAAATTTTAACGTGTTGAAAATAAGAAGAATATAAGAAGAAATCGAGGACAGAAAAAGGAAAATATCAGTTTTGACAACTAACAGTTGTCATAAATATGTAAAGTATCAGTGAGTGCAGTTCACAAGTTACTCTGCATCACTTCCTGCCTGACTTGGCCTTGATTCTTTGAAAACTTTGTTGATTTGCGTTGTTCCTCTCAGATATTGTTTTTTTGCATTTCCTGTTAACTCACTGGCTTCCAAAGACGTCTTTTGACATCTTTTCAAATCTGATAGTTAGCTGTTAAAGACAGCAGAAGACCGTTTTTAGCGGAGGTAGTGGGACAGAGGTGGAGCAAAGTATGTGTTGTGCTCTGGTGAAAGAGACTCATGATCAATGAAAGACACTTTTAATGCTGGCAGCCAGTGTGTTGATAATATTTACTAAAACCAAAACTTGTGAAATTTGAATTATTTAGGGTGCCTACATGTGTTTTTGTTTTACTGTAAACTTCCGAGTGTCATTCCCCTTCTCGCTGTCATTGAAAAATCTGTTGGAGCAGCGATCTGGACTGGGTGGGAAGTTTGAAGTTGACGTGCTCTGAACGAAACACGTTTCCTTCTGTCCATCAGGAGCTGTTCGGAGACGACAGTGAGGATGAGCAGCACAGTCAACACAGCGGCAGCGACAATCAGTCTGAGCGATCAGGGAACCAATCGGATGCCAGCATGCACTCAGACCAAGGGGAAAATGATCACTCAGATGCAGAGCAGCACAGCGGGTCAGAGCACGATCAGCGAGACGAGGACGATGATGAGGATGATGTGGGCCACCGGTCTGACGGAGGAAGCCCGGCGGGCAGCGGGATGTCCGCTGCTGGAAGCCTTCATTCTGAAAGGGGCAGTGTTCGGTCAGACAGAAGGTAACTCACCCCAGATAAGATTCCCAGTCAGGATAACCATCTGAAAAGTAGCAAAAACTCACATTTAAAAAGCAGGGGTGAAGTAAATGTGGAAGGTTTTTGGCAAATGATTTCTGTCCAAATCAAACCCTGCAGGTCTTTGGCAACTTACAGTTTTGCAACAGCAATGTAACCTCATAAAATTTTTTTCTTTTTCTTTTTTAATCTAAGCACATGATCACCTGACATCCCTCAAACTATACTATAACAATGGAGGTTTAAAGCTGCTAAAATGTAAAAAAAAAAAAAAGTGCTTTATGTTTTTATGTTACCATGAATGTTTTATATTGCAACATAAATAAGAAATTTGTATGTGAGACCAATTTAATAAACACAACAAAACTAGTATAGTCAGCCGTGGCATTAAAACCACATGACCTCGACCTCTCATCATTACAAAGCATTTTCTAACATGTTAATTTTTGTGGTTGAATTAAAAATCATGCAGGACAAAGAATCGGAGGGATTTTACAAGAGACAAAGTTTGATGGGTAGACCACTGGGAGAGAGGGCATATGGAGGGGTTGCTATGTCGATCTTCGGTCGGTATAAATAATACTCTTTTTAACATCATCCGTGACTCTGTGTGCATGTTTGCCAGGATGAGAGGTGGCAGCAGGGTGCAAAGTTAGAAGACGTTGGGCCTGTAGCCACTGTGTGATGTGATGCTCCTGTCAATGCTTAATTAGGAAACCAGGCGTTCAAGGGGATGTTATTTGACACCCCGTACCCCTAATGCATCATGTTATGCAGTGGTTCCCAAACTGTGGGTCGGGACCCCCATGTGGGTCGCAAGATCATTTCAGGTGGTCATTGTGAAAAACATATAATCTATATTTTTCAAATAAATTTGGGATTTTTATCATGGCTGTCAAAATAAAATGATTAACAAAGAGATAAATCTAAATGTAACACCTTAATTCAATAACACATTAATGCATAAATCCACATTATTTATGACAACAGACATTTTCAAGCCTTATATTTAGATGATCCAGCAGGATGACCCGTCTGATATATAATTAATAATTGTCATCGTGTTAGGGAGGGTCATGAGCACCAATATATGTCATCTTGGGGGTCATGGCTCAGAAAGTTGGGGAACCAGGGCCCTAATGAAAGGGAGATGTGAGAAATTGTAGCTGGAAACTCCAAAGAAAAGAGTTTGAGAATGATTTCAAGTGAATTGATCTCCAAATTTTCAGTGTCAAAGTTTGATGTAGCGTCGGTGAAATAGGTGGACTTGAAGCATCTGCTGCTAACTCCTTCACCAGACAGCAGAGGACGCCATCTGTGCTTTAATATTGTGTCTGACAGTTGTGTGACAGGGTTTTTTTAAACAGCAAGTGAACCTAAGGGTAAGCTAATAAATCAAACATCATGAAGTCCATAAACTGTATGTATTGTTTAGAAGTTTGCCTAAACATTTACTGTTTCTTCATCTTGGAAGACCTGTGAGGTCATTGGATGTTTGTTTTTTTTGTCAAGCAAACCAGATTTGCTTCAAATATCTTTTTCAATTATCTTGTTCTATTTTTTTCTTCTTTAATTTCAGTGTGCGCAGTGATCCTGGAACTCCGGCGTCAGGGCCGGGTACCCCTCACTCTGACGGAGAAGCCTCTGGCAGAGAGATCCAGTCGGATGATGAGAAGTGGGACGGCGGAGCTAAGAGCGAGCAATCAGAGGATGAGGAGGAGAAACGTCATTATTCTGATGAGGAAAGGGAGAACTCTGACGATGAAGTGCCGAGGAACAGGGAAGCAGGTAATCCCTCTGTTAAACCTCATCAACCTCACATGCTAATCCCAAAACATGAAGTTCTTTCATATAAGTACCGTTTGTGAACATTTTACCTCTGAGATTTTCCCATATTTTACGTGAAAAGTATCCTATTACCTCCACCAGAGGATCTTCCCTTTAGTTAAAGGACGCTGTCATATGGAAGTTGCATTGTTTTAATCACCTGATGTGGTTTTATTTCTCAGAGTCTGGAAAGGGCAGCGATAGTGAGGATGACTTCCTCAGGCAAAAAACCAAAGCAAAAGCTGCCTCTGACTCCGATTCAGACAGTGATCTGGAAGCAAATAAAAGTAAGAACATTTTGCCTCATGCTCGGTATCAGAGTTTGATTATTTCTGTGTGCTTTAAAGTAGCCCCATTTGTTCACAGCAAAGAAGTCAGCGGCAGACAATTTGTTTGGAGAAGCGGACGACATCTCTTCAGACAGCGATAGAGAGAAGCCTCCGACCCCGGGACAGCCACTGGTAAATGCCTGTCCTGCTCTCCACTCTCGTCATCATCAGCCGTTTTTCTGGGTTTTTTTTTTTCTTTTCAAGGAATCTCTTTTTCTCAGAGCCTCTCACTAAGCCTTTCTGAGCTGATCCTCATTATCACAGCCCTCTGAATCCTACAGTGTTTTCCTTTAAATCCTCCGTCTGTGTTTCTGGCCAGGATGAGGACGGGATGGAGGGGGAGCAGGCGGAGGAGGAGCCTGCGCCTGAAACGCGGATTGAAGTGGAGATCCCAAAAGTCAGCACGGACCTGGGATCTGACCTTTACTTTGTGAAGCTTCCTAACTTCCTGTCTGTGGAGCCCAGGTCAGACCCCAGGCAGTGTCGATAAATATGCTGATGACCTAATATTGATAATAAGCATAAAACATCACTGTTTTTGCCTTTATAGACCCTTTGATCCCCAGTACTATGAAGATGAGTTTGAGGATGAAGAGATGCTGGATGAGGAGGGGCGGACCAGGCTCAAGCTGAAGGCATGTGTCCGTCCGGGTTGACTGAAGCTGTCAGTCTCTACCAGTTTTGCTCTTTTGACAGACTTTAGCTCCAGAGGTCATCAGCGTTTCTTCTCTCCTCCGACAGGTGGAAAACACAATCCGGTGGAGAGCCAAGAGAGACGAGGAGGGAACTGAAACCCGAGAGAGCAACGCGCGTATTGTCAAGTGGTCCGATGGCAGGTGAGTGTTACATAAAGCTCCACGTTTGGGGATTGTGACATAATGCCGTCAGTATTTGGCACGCTTTTAAGTTTCCTATTCTCGCTGCAGCATGTCCCTCCACTTGGGGAACGAGGTGTTTGACGTGTACAAAGCTCCTCTTCAGGGAGACCACAACCACCTGTTCATCCGACAGGGGACTGGACTGCAGGGACAGGCTGTGTTCAAAACCAAACTCACATTCAGGTAACGCACGATTAGGCCACTGGAATAGAGGCACTGATCACGGGTTGCTATGGATACTCCTGTGTCTGGCATCCTGACAAATGATCACGTCAACAAGCCCCGGGCTACCTGCAATACCAAACTACAACAATGGTGCCGTTGATTCAGGCTTCACTCATAAATGGCCTTTATGCAGTAAGTCTCGGGATCATCTTGTACAAGCTGCCCAGGTTTGTCTCAGTAAGAACCGCGTAAGCCTCTTAGTGCCCCCAAGTCCAACTGAACGTTCTGTCTTCCAGGACCACATGTGTCTAGAGGGACGCTGTCCAAACCTACCTTAATACACAAACTGCACACCCCCCGGGGCTCCCAGAGGGAACGTTACAGTTTGTTCATAGTATTTTCATTTGAGCATTGAATTAGGATTAGGACTGAAGCAGCTCAGAGTAGAAATGGTTAGGACACAGCTTGATTTATTCTTTTTAAGAGGAGCTTTAACCTCAAAAAGGAATGCTACAAAAGCCCTTAACTGCAATGGGAGCAGAGTTGGGGTTTGGTTTTACTGTAATTGCTGCTGAATTAATGAGGGTAGATTTTTCCAGACACAGCAAAGAATGTGAAGAGAGAGCTTTTCTAGTGGCTCATCTGGATGGTCAATGCTTTCAGAGTTTCGTCAACAAAATATGAAAAAATGCAAAAAGTGAAGTGAAGATGATTTGCTGCATGTAAGGATGCAACAATAACACTTTTTTCCAAACTGATACGATACTGATACTTGAATCTGAGTACTTGCTGATACCGAGTACCGATACCAATACTTCTACCACACTAAATAAATTCAATGATTTGAAAGACAGGTCTTATTTTATTCTCTGCTTTTTACAACAAACAATGGTGAAATAAATAAAATAAAATAAAAATAAAAATGACAACATAGCTTAAATTTTAAGTGAAAATAAATATTGTGCACAATAAACGCTCCGGTCTGGAGCTCGTGGTTGGAATAAGTTGCAGGGCAGTGAGCGCTGTGCATTCGGTGGGACCGAGGGGTTGATGTTAATGTTAATAAAGGTGTTAGTGACAGTAACATTTAACGTCTACAGGTATTTTACATGATGTTACAGTTATGTTTGAATAAACAGAACAATTCCCGGTAGTTTTCTGTAATTACTCGGGTGAAGACAGACCTGATTGCCAGGCTGCATGCATGCTGTTCCTGTACGGTCATCTCTTTGCCATCACCACTAGAATGAACTGCTGTACAACCAGACAGGAAATTGTGACTCCTTTTTCAAATTTATTGATTTGCAGAGCAGTGTCACATATCCTGATTTCATTTTCACTCCTTTTATGGTCAGTAATGTGTGCAGATATAGACTCAATATTGCTTGGGTCCACTCATGCAACATAATTCACATTTGTAACACTTTAAATAAAAAGATAATTCCGAACATCACGAAGTACACCACGGTCATTTACATGTAGCAGAAACCCAGTCAAATTTCCCATTTATTACTCTTTATTCTGAAATCCTTTATTTACAGAGACTTATGATTCATGCTACATTTCTACCCATCAATCACAGCAGATTGAGCTTTTCTGGGAGCTTTCTGTTTATTAAAAAAAGCTGCAGCCCTATAAACATTCTGTTAATCAGAGCAACTTTAAAGGAAAATCTCATTTCTGCTGCATCAAAGTGAATCAGAAAGTGAAACACAAACTGTAAATCTATTCAATATGCTGTGAAGATATCTAAATCCAGGCCATAAATCAGCACCTGCACCACGGTTACATTTAGCGAGACTTCCAGAAACTATAAAAGCAGTTTTACTGGTCTCACTGCTACATTTTTGGGTGCGTTAACTGAACTGTCGAACGGCCAAGCAGCAGGAAAATGTCGGCAGCAGTGAGCGCCTCGTGCCCTGAGTGCAATGTGCATGCAAAACATAGAGAACATGTTTGGATGGTGAGACTTAAAACTCCATCACACAGCTTTTCATAAGTGAAGGTTGCACCTTGTTTTTTTTAGCGTGTGCTCACATTGATTGCTCTATGCTTCCAGGCCCCACTCCACAGACAGCGCCACCCACAGGAAGATGACCCTATCTCTGGCTGACCGCTGCTCAAAGACACAGAAGATCAGAATTCTCCCCATGGCTGGAAGAGATCCTGAGTCACATCGCAACGAAATGATCAAAGTAATTTCCACCAGCACAATCGGTCTGCGCTGTACTGTTTGTCTTTCCTCCCCGTCCGGGAATGCTTTTGTTACCACAGAGGCCAAAAAAAGTTTGTGTAAGGCCTATTGTTGACAAACGCCATGCTCGGTTACATAAAAGCATAAATCTCCTTGCTTACATAATGAGGTCACACAGTTGCCAGTGAAATGGAAATAGTGTCGACATGTTTCCGGTACTGGTTGTAGATCAACCCCGAACGAGCCCTGCTGGTAGCATCATTTAGTGTATGAGTAATCTCAGTGCCCACCTGAGACAGTGTGTACTTGTTGAAGTTGTGCAACATGGGGCAGGCGCGATGGCTGGAACTACAAACACAGAGAAAGTTCTTAATAATCCGCCTCACACGTGACTTTCCAGGTATTTTGCAGTTGTTCTTTCCAACTGTTTGTTTTTCGGTGAGCAACTTAATGACAGTTTAATGGAGCCAGCAAAGCAGGTTTTTAAAACTGAATTAATTTGTTCCTTTGTTTTTCAAAAGTAAAGCTTATTCAGGCGAGGCAGACGGGAGCAAATACTGAAGAAAAGAATTCCCCTTTTCTCCTGCATGTCCTTAAACACTTGATGTACTCATTAAGTATTGATGCAGTATTTTATTCCTCCCTGTAGTTTGTTAGTAATTGATACTCAAGGATGTTCATTTAAAACTGGAAAGTGAAAATAAATTGAAATAAAACAAGAAAGTATTTTAATTCAATATAAATTTAGATAAACACATAATTTTAGCTGCCTGCCAGATATTTTCTTGTGCCGTGATTTAATGAAAATATGATATGTCCACTTTAGTTGGACAGTTTTCACAATCAAACTGGAGAAAGTGTTTAAAGATCTCTTATGCCTTTTGTTTCCATACAAGTTGACAAGATTACAATATGGTGTGTAAACACACTAACCCATGACATCAGCTTAACATTCGCTAATTTCAATGAATAAATTAGAGTAAATACTGTGTTTATATCCAAAATGCGTATAAAAAAATCATATTTTAAGCCTGAATTCAGTTTGCAGTAAATCAATGTCCTCTTGATGAGAATGGGATTGATATTTAATACTTTAACCATCAGGGAATCATGAGGTAGTAAAATCTTTTAAAGACATTTGGAAATATTTTATTATAATCAAAACCGGATTTTAAGCCCAGAATGAAATACTGAGTCCTTTGTCTTGAATTCACTCGTGTCGCCATGTCATTGCTGATATTAACGGGGGTCTTTCCTGGCAGAAAGAGGAGGAGCGGCTTCGAGCGTCTATCCGCAGAGAGTCCCAGCAGAGGAGGATGAGGGAGAAGCAGCACCAGAGGGGCCTGAGCAGCAGCTACCTGGAGCCTGACCGCTATGATGATGAAGAGGAGGGAGAGGAGGCCATCAGCCTGGCAGCCATCAAAAGCAAATATAAGGGCGGAGGAGGCCTTAGAGGTGAATAAATGAATAAAATTTAGTCTTGAAAAACAAATTTGTTCCTACACCGTTAAGGCCTCATGGAGATAATCCCTTTTCTGTCCCTAATCCAGAGGAGCGAGCTCGGATCTACTCGTCAGATAGCGACGAAGGCTCCGACGATGACAAAGCCCAGAGACTGATGAAGGCCAAGAAGTTGGACAGCGACGAGGTAGGCGCAGTGCTCAGGTGGACAGACAGGGGGCAGTGTGAGGCAGGACTCCATGTGGGCTCAAGTACCAACTTTTCCATTATCCTTGTGTGAACCAAGCAGGACAGGAAGTACTAGATTTTCCAAAGAGCATGTGCACCGACGGTTTGTCCTCAAAACAGCAAAAGATGATTTCAAATACACTCAGCTGTTTTTTAAAAACCGAAAAACAAAAAAAAGTTTGCTGCTCTCAGCTCTGCATCATTTCTCTTCTCCTCTGTTGTGCACAGGAGGGCGAAGGTTCGGCCAAGAGAAAAGCAGAAGACGACGAAGAAATGGCCACCAAAAAGGCCAAGAAGTATGTCATCAGTGATGAAGAAGAGGAGGAGGATGACGATGAATAATTTACCTTTTTTTTTTTTTTTTTTTAGCTCATTCCACTGTATTATCAGTGCCCGGCCCACATGGCAAATAAACAGCCATATTGTCTTGTATATTTTCTTATGACCTACGTGTGGGTGAGTGTGTGTGATTGTGTTTATGTTGTGTACAGCAGAGGTGAGGAATAAAGAAATGGTTCTTATGTAACCAGCGCTTCTCAAGGGCCCTGCATCTTTTCATATTCTTTTAACATTATGAATCATGAATGAGTCAAGCAGTTGTGAGATTATGAAACATAATGTTTAGTTCAGTTTCCAAACAAAAACAGAACATTAATTGGGATGAGTGTTGCGGATTGATGGAAGATTAAATGATGTTCATGCTTTTCCAAGCTGTGCTGCATGTGCCATTTCACATTTATTCTGACGTAACAGAGCTCTTCACTGTCTGACAAGTATGTGGTTTAGCTTTGAAGTCCTTGTAGTCCCTGAGATTGAAAAATGGCCTAAAGGAAATAACTGAAGAATGTATTTGTTCTGGGGGAACAGGGTGTTTTTTGTTTTTTAGAGGAAGCAAAACCCACCTGACAGGAGAGGTAAGAGATCAGAGGATCTGAGACAAAGGAGCTGTAGTGCTGTGAGGGTGCTCCTCAACCTTCCTGCCAACCCAGAGGAAGAAGAAAGAGTGAGGGTGCAACTGAGGATTAAACCCAGCAGAAATCCCTGCTGGTGTGGGCAGTTTACAAAGTTAAAATCCCCTTTTATAAAAGTAGGCTTTTGTTACTTCTCCACCTCTGCCAAACATCCAACTATAACAGACACTAAATGCATCTTTCTACAAATTTGCAGTTATTGCCAAATCACCCTATTTAACACTGATTGGCTGTAGGGTTTTTAAAAAAGTTAAGAATTATAAACAAATAAAATATGCTTTTGCACCTAATTGAATCCTACAATGATGATGTATGCACAGCAGAAATATAAGTGAAGTAGGTTTCTATCAACACTCCAGACATGTCAGATGACCATTTGTTGGTTTGGTCTATAAGACCCGTAAGATAAAAATTGTTGAAATGGTTGGTCCAGAATTGCAATGCAAAGCGACTACTTGTCCCCTGTAGTCTGACGATACTCTCAGTCGTGTGAATTGTAAAACACTCCGGTTACATATGGACAGGTATTATGCAACTTGGTTTCATCGTGAAGTTAAGTAAGAGGGAAAAGCCTGGAGTACAAATGATACATTTCAGGGAATTTAGCAGCAGCGTCCTTTTGCAATAAACTGCAATAATTGTTTTATGTACTTTTTGCAATCATTTACAACCATCGGGGCCTGAAGCCAGAACAGGATCATCGGGGAGACTTCGGTTATCTGCGTAAGTGCTCCAGCTGTTAGAAAGCAAACAAGGTGGGGTGAGGTGAGGTATTGAGATTTGATCCCCGTTGAGCCGCGTAGTAAGAGGAGAACACGCAGAACAACAGCACTGGTTACTGATTCAAGTTCATCTGCCAGAGTGACGCACGGTGTTGCACACACAGGCATGTAATTGGGTTGCCAGAGATAGAACAACCCTTGTATGTGACCGGTCCCTTCCCTCCGTCCCGACTGAAGTAGATACAGCCACCCAAAATACTACCCTGATACAACACTAACCAAGCGATTAAGTAAGAGTTACATAAAATGTCTGCATTCTCTTGCTTGAGTACATTGTCTCTTTTTTTGTGCGAGACAGGTTCAGCCAGGACAGCACTACTTAAAAGGTCTGTTGGAGAAAAATCATAATGAATCTGCCTGGATGGAATGAAGCTTTTGTGCAGCGACACCGCTCACTGTTGTGGGCGAAGTCTACCCGGCAACACTGGCTTTCCCAGCAGAACTGGGAACGGGCCTGCGTGTGTGTGCGGATGCTTGTGCATGCATGTTTGTGCATCCCACAGCTCTGGGTATAACCATACTGCTTTGTGCTTCCAATACATGCAGGATGGGTGTTTTCTGTTATTTCTGTTGCCCTTAAAGACGATATTGTCAGCAACGGTGTGTGCTGCGTTATCTCGGACTGCAGTGTTATGTAAACCCAGCTCCACACAGTAAAGAGTGAGGAAGGGAGGAGTGAAGAGGAGAGGAGAGGGAGGCACTGCTACAAAGTCAGCACTGATTGAAAGGGGTGAAACAGAGTTGAGGACTGCAGCATTTTACCCTCCTTTTTGTTATTTCATCTTTTCCATCTGTTTTTTAAAATCATTTTAATTGTATCCCAAGTAACCAGAACCTTAACCAAACCTCACTTATACAAAAAAATGACCTGAAAGTGGGCTCTGCAGCATCACTTTTATCTCTCTCTGTGTTCTCAGCGTAGAGAACACAGAGGGTCAGACAGGCTAGAGCCAAACATGGCTGAGACTCTTACAGCTTGTTCATTTACAGCCATTTTTCTGCCCCTTAAGCCAGAGAGGAGACTGCAGCTGTGTTTTCATTTTGCTGTTTCATTGACTAATTCCTAAGTTTAAATGCAGAAATACAGATGAAACACAGAAACACTAATAACTTTATGACCACTAACTGAATATTGACTCGATCATTGCCACCAAATAAGCTCTACTATGTTTCACCGGCAGTGCAAAGATCAGCTGAGATGGTCCTCGAGTGTCTGATAACATTAGATCCTATAAACCCTGTAGGATGCCTAGACTGGGCTCTTTCTATGGTTGCCATCAGATCCCATCTGATCAACATGGGGGAGTGGGCTACAAATATTTTTTGGTGCAGTGGGTGCCAAATGTCAAAGAAACATCCATATAATATAGTGATAAACTGCTCATCCGAAGTTGTTTTAATAATGAATGTCGATATTAGGAGCAAAGCACATTTCTACAGAGTGTAACATTGCACAAAATGGGTGACATAACTTTAAAATGTTTATTTTTAGGTTTGTAATCTCTCCCTCTAAAAGTTATTTTGTACTGCTGCAATACAGTAACACTTTATAAAGTCAACATGAAGAGATGCAAACACATTAGTCCTTTAGTTTTGCTTTTCTCCAATTAAAGTAATCCTAGTCTGTTATGCTAACCACACATTATTTTCGTTTTTTTTTTAAATTAGTCTAATTTTCAGTTGTAATTACTGAAAGCCTCTCTTTCTTCCTGTAATGTCTCTTTTGTTCACTCAGCTGTGTAAATGCTATAAACTACCTGAGTAACAGCCTAACTCTGTGAACCCTGCTTGTATTTCTTAGCTCGGTGCCCTTTACCCCATCTCAGTATGTCCCTTTCTCCTGCTGTTGCTTATATAAGAGGCTAATAAATAAAATAGAAACACAATACTTTAGTCTCACAACAGGATCCTCACACACTCGCACATGACAGTGACCCGGAGACTGTTGCGAGGGGTCTTAGCTGGAACATTTTCCCTTACGCACAAGCAGGTGTGCATTATTCACACACTCACTGGTACCACACAAAGGGCTGTTACAATTCAGTATCATCTGTTTTTTTTCCTCATGGCCTCAACAATTTGGGTCAGCATGTTCTGTTGAAAGAACAGGGCTTAATCTGTAAACAACGGGTTACTTTCAGCTGTGAGCTGCTCTGTACAGAGATTTAATTTGAGCTTTCCCCCCCCCAAAAAAACAAGAAAAGGAAAAAGCAAGGTGACCCTGTGTACTGCAAATGCCGGCTTCTTCCTCTCTCACGTCACACACAAAGTTGTTAGTAAATGGTAAGTTTTTCTATCAGCTCTGCAGTGTTCCTTCCTTGTTTTCCTCATTCACATATTCATACAACAGCAGCAGAGCTGGTATGCAGGCCTTTGAAGACAGTTGGGGATCACTGTGCCCAAATTTCCTTCAGTACGTCGGAGGTATCAGAGAATAAAATACAAATTCCTGGATTAATGGACAATCCATCCACGCACCTTAACCACCATTCCCACATTATCTCCCAAACATCTGATTAAAACCAGATTTGAATTTATACAACATGTCTGTCTCCAAAGTCATTCTCTCCAGAGGCTCATATTAGAGCTAATAACCATAGCAACTGTAGAAGTGGCTGTTTGTCTCTTTCTCAATCTTACAGGTTCTTTTTGTCGGGCACAGTAGAAAAGCTAGATATAGTATTTACACATTCTGTCTTATACCACTGACAAAGACAGCTTCTGCTAAAATGACAAAATATTGTTCATTTTTATGTCACTTCTTAAATAATCGCATCATTATTTACCATGTCAGTCTGCTTACTTTGTCTCTCTTCTATCAGTCTGGTTTGCAAGTAAAAACAATAGTTACAAACTCATAGGTCCTTTTATAAGAAATTACCTGTTCCTCTGTCCATAGGAGGGCACACCCAAACATTCATGGCTTGCACAAAGTTATGCAGCAGGGTACAGATTGTACATTTTTCATGATTCTCAGAATGATTTTTGAAAGTTATGTATTGAAGTCTGATCCATGTGTCTGTGTACAGCAGAATAAAAAATGTTGTCTCCCAGAAAGACCAGGAGAAACTTATCCATGCCTTCATCTCCAGTAGACTGGATTACTGTACTTGGACTAACCAGGCCTAGGAGATCTGAATACATCACACCAGTTTTAAAGTCTTTACACTGGCTTCCAGTCAGTCAGAGAATATATTTTGAAGCTCTTCTGATTTTCTTATAAATCCCCGAACAGTGTAGGCCCAGATTACATCTGTGATATGTTCAGAAAATATAAACCTGCCAGAGCTCTTAGATCCAACGACTCAGGTCAGCTGGTCCACACCAGAGTCAAGACCAAACATGCAGCATAACAGCTTTTAGCTTTTAGTTGTTATGCTGAAAATAAGTGGAACAAACTGCCAGTAGAGATCAAACTTTCACCCAACATAGAACCTTTTAAGTCCAGGTTAAAAATGTTCTTTTTCTCATGTATCTATGAATGAAATCTGCACAGTATCTTTTAACTTCTCTTGCTTTCAATCTTTTTAATAATTCTGTGTTAAAATGATTTTATTGTAATTCTTCTTGCATTTTTTGTTTTAATGTTTTATGTAAAGCACTTTAAATTGTCTTGAACCTGAAAATGTGCTATACAAATAAACTTACCTTGCCTTGCCTCACTGGAAGAAAAAGGAGAGTCTTACAGTAATATGAGGTAAATGTTGTAAACTGTCCATCCATTTTCTGTACCGCTTAATCCAATTGGGTCGTGGGTGGGCTGAGGCCTATCTCAGCTATTAACAATTAATTAACAGTTAATTAATAGCTGTTGTAACCTGATCAATCTTTAAAAAAAAGTCATGAGATTTCTCCAGCACTAAGCATGCAGTGTTTCAATCTTACTCTATTCCAGTTATAGGTTAGGGGCCAGTACTTGACCAGCACAAACATAAAGCAAAAGTCAATAGTAAAGTTTAAGTGTAACAAAAACCAGAAATGCGATTAATGCATGTCTCCAGCCCTGTATTAATGCATTTGAATTCACCAAAAAGCCTAAATATAGAAACTTTTTTATGCAATGTTGTAAGACTACACCCCCAGAGAAAACATTGGTGTCTTTGCACGTGACAAACAATCACAGGTACCTATACAAAAATCTATAGATAATGTTTTGTGACAGTTTCACACGCTGCTGTGAAATGGATCATTTCTTTGTGTGCTCACACAGAGAGTAGAAAATGATTTGGCACAGTTCCACCCGCAAGTCTCGTGCCGGCATCCTGTGCAAACATTTTTATATGAGGGCTGTCATGGGATTACAAGTTTACCATAACATGGACACATATGGAGGAATTCCATCTTGGTAGAACGTGATTTATAAGTTGTGGTTGTACCTGGAAAGGTAATGATTGGAAATATTCTCCAAGCCTTTGAGACTCCCTCCAAATAAAGGTAGCAGATCATACAGGATTACACATGTAAATATTGTGCACAATCTCATCGAAACTGCATACTGAGGCTTTGCCATTTTAAACTGAAATTTAAAGTTCTTGCTCCTCATGTCTGTTCCATTTCAGCCTAGCAGACCACTATACAAACTTAGGTTAGCCCTTGCATGCATAGTGTCCACTACAGTGGACACCTATTTGACAGCTGGTGGATATGGAAAGTTTGTAATTTTGCCACTTCAGGGGACATCAGTGAGTCATGCAATACACTGTCACTTACTCTAGAATGAATATTTATATAAGTAAATCCATACATTGTAATAACCAAACTTTCTTTAGTG
>JAVQJG010252554.1:0-22595 GCA_036024015.1 Craterocephalus amniculus | reverse complement strand
TATATATATGTATATATAGATATAGATATTTAAAAAGTGTGTGTGTGTGTGTGTGTATGTATGTACAGACATCAAAACTCAACAAGATAAACACAAACTAGTCAGACATGAGCAGCTGTGTTTCTTTAATGGTTTTCATATTAGAACAGTTTCCATTGTTTTGTTTATTGTGTCTTTTATTAAACTTTATTGACAGTAAATCCACTGGTGTTTGATGCATTTTAAGTGCAAGTCTTGGAGCTCCTGCTGTGCTTTACCCTCTCCACTGCAGGAGGTAGACCTCAAAACTCAGAAGTAAAAGAGGATTTTCACTCTTTCAAGTGTTTTTTTATTTCTTTTCTCCTGAAAACACAATGGCTGTCAATCTCAAAGTCCCAAAAGACTGATTCACTGTTCCTTTTCTTCCTGCAGAAAAAAGGAAAGATGCATTACCAAATCGCTGTGATCATAAACTTCCTGGGCCACTGCATCTCCATGGTGGCTCTCCTCATTGCCTTCTTCCTCTTCTTATGCTTGAGGTAAGTGTTGGTCCTGTTTTCTCTGCTCCCCTGATTATCCCAAGACATCCTTGATGTGACAGAAACGTCAGTGTTCTCCAGATCCCTGGAGGTTCAAAGCATCTCTCCTTCTTATTCAAAACCCATTTGGTCATGGGATGAAACCTTCACTATCTCAGCCCAGCAGATGTAAAGGGGTTTAGACGCCCACAAAAACTAGGGCACATTTCCCCACTAATGGGAATAATAGCTCCATCTCGGAAAGAGGCGAAAATCTAAACATTCTTGTGGATGCCTGCTGGGGACGCCTGATAGAGGTGGAAAGGGTTTCACTGATAAACTGAAATAAGCCTTGCGTTAACGAGAGAAAGGTCTTAGCACCCTCGACAGCCAGGGCCGTTATCGATCCCTGGACACCCCCGGGGAGTGAGAAAAGCGTGAAAGGGCAAGGGGAGACGCCATAAGCAGAGCTGCACAGGACTGCAGTCATGCTCCAGTCGGGCAAGTGTCGACCGGCTAAAAATGGCATCGAGTAAGAGAAGGAGCTGGCATTTATTACTCACCTTCTTGACTTTGTAATGAAATTGAGAAGCATTTAAGGGGCGGTTGTCAGTGGGAGGCGACGCAGACAGAGGCTGACACTCCTGCTCAGCGCTGTGGAACCAAATGAAAAGGAGAAGGGAGAGAAGCGAGGTGCAAATTTCAGTTCACATGGCAGGTAGCATTTTAGCTTCAGGTGTGTGACACATTCCTCTGCAAAATCCAACAGTAAATGACCATTTTGTGCTTTTTTTAGTTGCATCTTCACCGTGCTTCCAGTCTGATGAATAATATAATAACAGTGTGGCTGTATGATGAGACCATCCCTGTCATCCTCGGCGAAATGGATTCATCTGGAAATGATCTGCATTTATATTGTACGAATACAATTTTCTCACCTCATAAACGCTGGCTGGCTTAATCACAGCTGTGCATTTGTAGTTTTACCGCCAAATTTCACAGCTGTGAGAGTTTCTGTTAAATCAGAAACAGATCTGATGATCATTTTTTAACAGGCCAGAAACGACTCAAATAAACGCAAAGAGATTTACTTGGATGACACATTTCATGTACGATACAGTTGAAGCCTTGCAGCGGGGAACAAAGGAAGCATTAAAACTAACTTAAATAAAGAAATTACATAAAACAGGAAAATTTAACTTTTTAAAGTCCAACCCCAGAAAAACTGGGGAGAAAAGTCAATTTTTAAAATCTGACGTCTTTATATGGTCCTTCAACAAAAAACTGGAGAAAAGAACACTTTTTTGTTCATCTACCATTTATGACATGTCCAAATCGTTGTAGGCTAGTTATTTTCTAAAACTCCATATCAGTTCTGCTCTGTTTCGTTTAAGTTTAAAAATAATTTAAACTTTACGTTTTAGATGCTGTTTCTATGTTCTTTCTTCCTTCATCTGTTCTTTTTAATTGTAAATGAGGCCTCTAATTTCCTGCTGTAATGACGTTTTAATGCTTCTATCAAGCACTTCGAACTATCCTGTAGCTAAATTGTGCCATACAGATAAAGTTGCTTTGCCTACTACAGATAAATGCAGAACTCCTGGGGAGACATCAGTCCTTTAATCCTCCAGATGTTCTTTAAGTGATAAAAGGCCGACTTCATAACTGCCTTAATGTGATGATGAAAGCCGGGTCTGAGTCCAGGACTACTCCCATATTTCTGGCTTGGTAGCTGGTTTTGAAACTGACTCCCTAACTATCTAGTTCAGTGTTGTCTTATCTGAGAAAGTTCACTTCCAGTCGCTAATCTGATCAATGCATCTGATCAGTGATTGGATGGGGCTATAGTCTCCTGGTGTGATGGTATATCCGTGTGTCATCATCATTGCTATGATGTTTTTTATAATGTGAGTGAGAGGGAGCATGTACATGGTGAACAGCAGGGGGCCCAGTATGGAGCCTTGTTGGACTCCAAACTCAGATTTGAAGTTGCCTATAGACACAAAGTAGTCCCGGTCTGAGAGGACTCACACCAGCTGATTGCAAGCCAGAAAGTCCCGCCCGGGTTTTCAGCCCATCTAGTGAGATGTTCTGGTGGACGTGTGAAATGGACTGAAATGTTTCCACCATCAGATGTCAGTAAAGGTTTCGGGTTAGTCACAGGTCTCTGCTGTGATGTGGCTAAAACCCTGACAGGCTGACATCAAAACAGCTATTTAGTGTCGGGAAGTTATTGAAAAAATACAACTCTTGTTTAACAGCGGGTTAAAATTAGTCGGAGAAGCAAGCCTTTTTTTTTTTATAATCCTACTAAGAATAAGATCAGGCCCGGTTGGTTAGACGCTCCGGGGTTACTGACTCCGGAGGTTAACCTGTCAGCAGTAATAACCAAGGCATGTGTATTCCTGCTGCTTTTAGCAATGATATCAGAAAAGAACGATCATCTTGCATGTGTCTAAGCTCCAAATTGTAAGTCCCCAGTTTCTTTTGACAGATTTCATAGTGAGCCTAACTTTGTTTTTCAGCACCTGCGTTTATTTTTTAGATATTTTCATTTCTCTGCTCTATAATAACCTGGAGACTCTGAGTTCAAATGACTTGAAGAGGCAGGGAAAGTTCATTTTTACAGCACATTTTATGTACAAGACAATTCAAGCTGCTTTACATAAAACATGCGAAGCATCAAGAAGGATTAGAAACAAACAGGAAGGTTCAACAGAGGCAAAGACAAACATCAGCAGCACGGCGAGACACTGTTAGGACTTTCACAGTTAAAAGTGAATGCGTTTTATGAGGCTGACCTAATTTAATTTAGCCTGGAGTAAAAAAAAAACAGGGAATCATTTTAGATATGTGCTGTGGTTATTTAGTTTGGAAATACACAGACATGAAAAGCAATCACACGTGTGGAAGTGAAGGTTATGAAAGTGATAGAAGGAAGTACTGTAGTGCCTACAGTGAAAACATCACAGAGGTCACTTCTGCCCTGCCAGGCCATAAAATGTATTAGTAAGCAGAAAATCCCTGCAAGAGAATATGAATCCACTGGGAAGTCAGACTCCAGTCCTGGAGGCCCATCACCCAGGAGGTTTCAGACGTTCCCCTTCTCTGTCTGACCCGTTTGATTCTAATCAGCTGTGTGGCAGCAGGAAACATCTAAAACCTGCAGGACTCAGTCCCCCGAGGAGCAGGATTGAGGGTTCCTCCTCCACAGGAACCTATTTTTATTACTTTAGAGCTGCTTTCACCAACATTTTCTTTCTGGTGAAACACATGGCTACCAGAGAGAGGGAGATAGAAACTGACCAATCAGAGGACGAGACACATCAGCCAATGTTCCTGCATGCTGAGTGCCGCTGTGTGCTGATTGGTCCTCAGTGGCCAGAGTCCTACAGGTTTCAGATGTTTCCGTCCTTCAACTCGCCGGACTCACATTTATGGGTCATTGTGCAAACAAACTGGATGCATTTTATTCTGATTAGTGTGTCGGAGAAAGGAAGCTTCTCTGCGCTAAAACACTGTTTAGATGTCTGGCAGTGCAGAAATGCCTCCTGGTGATGCGTGATTTCCCTCGTGATTTCCTTGCTCACCTCTGGTTGCCATGCTCGGTGTTTACTGTGCTTCTGCTTATTTTAATGTGCACTCTCACTTTTCATGTGCACACGTTTAGATGTTAAATGGAAATCCAATCTTGTGATTTTTCCTTAATGTATATATTATTTATATATATATATATGGTGTCACACTATGAAAATGGTTTATTCCAAATTTCAAAACCAGAGTTAAGGTTAAATAACTGCATATTTAGATGAAACTAGATGCTTTTGCATCTTAATGCGAAAAGGCCAAAATGTCTCTGTCTCTGCATACTGAAGGCTTTATGGGCTGTAATCTGCAATCATCCTGCAATTTTTATTTAAAAATTTGGTCTGTATGTTTGTGCAGAATGAATCAATTCACAGCAGATTCTCCAAAAGATGAAAAATTCTGTTTTTGGCATTTTTTTAAATGCCATCTCGCCATTTTTCAGCCATACTGAAAAGCCTTATAATCTCTCCCACTCCCATGGCCTTGGAAGCCTTATGTGTGATCTTTTCCTAAACCTCACCAGATACTTATATAGTCTAAACTTAAATAATAAGCAAGAACAGTGGGGGTCAAAAAGGAAGAGGAAAACCACTGTACTCTAAAGCAAAACAAGGTCAACTGAAACTGAGTCACACTTCGGTCTCCCGGGCAGAATCGCGTAGCATCGTTCCTCCACCAGCCCACAATCCCTGGTGCTTTTGCATGAGGGCTGATGAGGCTTGCACACACAAAGCTGGGTAGAATTTCTTTATTATGATCGTAGAAATTTAAAACAATAGTGTGTGTATCTGTGATAACTGGGACACTGTTTGTGTGGCTAATTTTAAGCTTTGATGCCTGAAGGAAGCAAAGAATAACACGTTTTTTTATTCTTTAATATTATAGGAGTAGGCTTGTGAGATTACTGCTAGCAGCTACGTCCCCACAGTCCTGGGCTGGGGATTTAATTTTACTGCCCTGCGTGGAGTTCCTCCTGGATATTTGTGCTTATTATGTGTTTGTATTATTAACAAGGACTGTATGTATCCTTTTATTACCTGCTTTGTGTTTGAGCTGCTGATGGAGTCAGCACTTTCTGACTGTTTATGGCTGCACTTTTTTAGCTCCTCCTGCTTACTGAATGTTTTACTTTTCCTTGTTTGGTGTTTCTTCCCCTCTGATACATTTAAAAAAGAGAGACGCTGCTGATTCTTAAATGTAATTTCACCAGCTTTGCTCTTTTCTTGTTGGCTACATGTGAAGATGTTAGATGTTGTGATGAGATGTGGCTTAATTCCCAGCTGGATGTCCATGTGGGACTCCATTAGGCTTAAACTGGGCTCCAGGTAAGGGTCTTACGTGGGTTTGTTCAATTTCCATCTGTGTTTTCTCATATTGGGGTTTATGCCCATATCGCCCACCGTTATTCCTACGGGGTTTATGCAGGCCACAGGTACAGGAAAGGAAACCTAACGTAAAAAATATGTGCAGTTCATGCCCAGGACCAGTGGACCACTCAGTTCATGCTGTGAAGTGAAAAAAGTCCAAAAAGCTGCATGTCCTCATATCGAAACACATTTTGTTGGAGGTATTAACCTTCCCCTTGTGTTAGGGTCAGCACCAACCCGTTTCAGTTTTTAAATGCTTAAAGGAATCTTTTTAGATTAATTTATTGCTTCAATGCTTTTTGACTTAGTCAGGAACAAAAAGAAAAATTCCCTACATTATTAAATACTCTGGTTGAAATGAGTCCTTTGTTGAGCTGGGGTCGGTTTCGACACGGTTATAAAAAGAAGACTATAAATCACAAATTGGCGCCAAATTAAAATCATAAGTGCGCTGGCAGATACTCCTTTGTTCAGTGTAGCTAAAAAAAACAAACAAAGATGGCCATGTCCAGACACTTGAGGTCACATCACTCATTTGACTTGCAAAGGGAAAATCTCCAAGTTGCAGCATGCGGAAATGAAAAGAAGATTTGAACAAAGTTCTAGGTAACATTTTTGGATAAAATGAGTGAGAAGACACAGATCACCAAAGCAATGCAGAGGAGCAAGTTTTGTTGTGTTTTAACTCCATAGATACCATAATTATTAATTTTAGAATGAAAAAATAAATCAAACAAAGTTATTTCAGAGATTTGTTGTATACCCCTCAGTAATATTCAAGTAAAACAATAACCTTTTATTTTTTGCTATGATTCTCTTGAGGTGTAGATGGTCAGTGTAGTTCACGCGTTAACCGGGACACACAGTTTCTGCTGGGCCATGTAAGGAAATCTAGAAACTACTGGAAAAACTGAGTTCCTTCTGCATAGAAAAACTAAAACATTCCCACACTTCTTCTCAGTTTAGCTTTGCATTTTATGGTGATGAACTGGTGATGATTGTTTAACCCAGATCGTCCAGAAAGGATGGAAGTTGTGTACATCGTGAAAATATGTCAAATGGTCAACTATGGTGGCCCCAAGAATAGAACACAAGCTGCGCTTGCAGACAAACATGCATTTAAGTGTAATGATGTAGGTTTTGAATTAATAATGATTGCTTTTTCCTCAGAGTTCATAAAATATTCATTTTGAATAGAAACATTACAAACTTATTTTTGTGACTGGATTTAAGTTACTAGAAATTTCCCAGCTGCCCAGCTGCGTGCCCATGCAGCTTCTCCCTCTTACATTTGTTGTGCTTCTAAAACGGAAACATGCTGAATTTACTCCTTATTTATTGATTTATTAATTTATTTATTTGGTTGTAACCTAAGATAATCGGTCTCAAATGAAATTATTTCCAATTAATCTTCACATGCTATTATTCACAGCAGGAAGAGATGGAGTTGTTTACAATCAGAATCTGGTGCAAACACAGCGTAGGAGTGATAAAACAATGAGCTGCTCGGTGGATCAGAACAAACCTGAGTGGGTCTGAGTGAACTCGGCGCCGGTATCTGACTCCGTATCATATAGTGAGAGGTTAAAGTGTTCTCATGTTAAATTAATGACACTTTGCTATTCCATCTTCGCTCCGCTGACACACTTTTGTGGTCTCCAGGTTTCCATCGCTGTCATGCAGAGACCAACAGACCATGGCTGTGTTTTCACCGAGCCTTTGTTGATATTTCTTTAAAAACACAAAGCCAAGTTTAGCAGGACATAGGAAAGGAAACATTCCTCGCTGGAGAGCGTGCAGGATGTTACTGTAACAGACCATCTTGCCCTTCACATGTTTGGGTTCTTCTGTAGGATGTATGTCCCTCAAGGGTTACCGTAGATAGGCAGACTGTCACAGCGATGGTTTGGGGAGCAAGCTATCCAATGTAACCATTGCATAGCTTCACAAATGGAGCAAACTGTGTGAGCAATGTTGTGCAGTGTAATGTTGTGCTCCTCCGTTTATTACATTACATGCATCAGGATCCAAGCGCCTCAACGTGCATGCAGGGAGACAAAGGTTCGAGTTAGAAATTATTACCAGAAACATGTAAAATGTTCCAAATGTTCTCACTTCTCAAAAGTCCTTACTGTACCAGAGAGGCAGCTATCTCTAACATTAGCATCCTGGCATTCAGCTCTTTCTGAAAGCGAGTAGAAGATCTCAGAGCTGCAGGGCATGGAAACCACTACGTGACTTCAAAGAATAAAAGTTACTTAACCTTCATTGTTTAAATGCAGACAGGAGCTCTAGTGAGGACTGCTGAGATTATTTCTCTCTACAAGTGTAAAATTTGATCACTTGCTTGGGTTTGTGGGTATGTCAACATGAAGTCCGTCATTTTCAAGCAAAAGTCTGCTGTCAGCTGCAGTTCATGACCTTATTTACTCATGTCTTCCCCTTACGTCTAAACATGAAAGTCACTGAATCCCTGCGACAGTTGAACACTTTTCATGACTAAAGCTCCACCGTCAGAGCTTCAACACCAGATTCAGTGCCAGTCTCTCCTGAAGGCGTAGCGGGCGCTGCCATGAGAAATTAGGTTCAACTCTGCAAGTGTTTCAGATAAAAAGGTACAAATCTTCTGTTCGGTGATATAATTGTTTGAAATTAGTTTTCTTTTAAAGCTTGTGTTTGTGTGCACATTCTACACAAGATGGTGTAATTTATTTTACAGGTTTAATTAAAGGCATATTCATAGTTGTTCCTTTCAATCTGTGCACTGATGTTGGTTACAACAATCCAGATAATCTACAGTAATTTAGTGTATCTATAAAAAGAAGTTAATATGTAAACAGAATATCTCTACAACAGTCAGCACATTTTTAAGACGCAAACATCTATTTCTAAACACTGAATTTGACCATAAAATATTTTAGTAAAAATCTTATATTTAAAAATATAGGTTTTATGTTAAGTTTTGCTTTTTGCACTGTTTTATTTCTGTTAGGTTATATAAGCCATTCATTAACACACATAAATACTAGTTTTTGATTTTATTTATTTAATCTGTGTAAGCAGTGCTCCGCCTTGGGCATTGTGTGGACTCTGACAGGCTCTGACTGAAGTGTTAACCTGTGAAGCAGCTGGTTTCTAATGAGATTTGTGAAAGTGTGATAACCATTTTAGGCTCTAAGCTGTCTGTTTGCTGCTGAAATGTAAGTTTTTTTATTCCTATACTAGTAGCTATGTTTAGGAATGATGACCCTCAACAGCGACTTGTATGCTTTTGGTTTAGCTTATTGTTTTCTAATACAAAGACATTTTGAACAGTTTCCCTGATGAATTCACAGGTTGTATCTCTTTTTTTACTTTCCAAAAACTCGGATTATTGGACTTTGTCATAGTCAGTTACAGCCTGTTCAGACCACATGTAAAAGAGTTAATGTATAGAATTATTGAAATATGAATAGCATATAAATAAGAGAGTGTATATATATTTACATAAAATATAAAATAAAATAAGGTGAAAATATACATTTGTATCTAAGGTAAAATGTTGCTTATTTTTTCCCACTTATTCTTAAATAAGTGGAATTTCTTGTTGCTCATAATTTTTCTTGTTGCTCAGTCTCTATTTTGCTGGAGATGTAAAATATAACCATAACAACTAAAAATAAT
Source organism: Craterocephalus amniculus (assembly GCA_036024015.1). Lineage (NCBI taxonomy): Eukaryota > Metazoa > Chordata > Actinopteri > Atheriniformes > Atherinidae > Craterocephalus > Craterocephalus amniculus. Next base: position 13,480 of record JAVQJG010252554.1, on the reverse strand, counting down.
GGAAACTCCTCATTTTCCCTTACTAAAAGGATAGTTCATTGAGGGAAAAATTAGGAGTTTCCATTATTTTGGGTTGCTATGGTTATATTGTACATCTCCAGGCCGCTAGAGATTGAGTTGCCCTGTATGTGCCCCTGATCTAAAATGAGTTTGTCGCCCATCTGAGGCTGTTAGATGCTGATCTGCTGATGCTACAGCAGGTTTTACCTCAGTTTCTTACCTTGTTCATAAAACAAACATCGTCATCAGCAATGCGGTCCCAGAATAAACCGTAACCTCAGAGGTAGAGAAATAACTCCTCTTGGCTAAATTCGACCTGCCAGCCAAAATATCTTCCTCCCTGACCTGAGCTTTCTCTCCTGTTTACGTAAATCATAAAGCATGTTTTTTTCTGTGCATTATCTGTCTAAATACCAGGCTCATATAAATCCCAATAAATCAACTCATCCTGCTTATTCTCCATAAATCTGAGGCCTTTACACGAAATATTGACACATGCAGCTGTGAGCCTCGTTTAGAGGCAAAAACAAACTCTTTATGTGAAGTGAATTGTAAGGAATATACGGGGGGTGAAAAACTGGAGGTGAATTAAAACTGTAAACGTCAGCGTCTCCATTTGGCGTGGAAAAGACGGAGCTATCATCCAAAACTGGCCCAGAATCAAAGTGATCTCCTCTGACTCCTGAATGTTTTATTGTGCTTCTATAAACAGCAGCTTTCATGTGTGCGTTTTTTATTGAAATAGGCTTGACCATGTGACAACCTCTATCTTTAACACTGGATCCACAAGTTGAGCTGACTTTAATGAATCTGCATGCAGGAGCTCCTCACCAGACACTCAAAGTGATGCAGTTAAAAGCTTACAAGGCGATACCGTGACGGGACTGAAGATAGGCGGAGCAGGTCGCGGTGAAGCCGTCTGCTCGCTGTCCTCATCCCGCATGTTAAACCGAGCGGAAGCAGGATCAATGGTGTCTCCGAGTTGATGAGGGGCTGCGTGCCACTTACTCCTCGGGGACGACGGCAGCAACTTCTCTAATTATCTAAATCTTCTGAAGTGAGCTTTCCCATATGCTTCTTTTTTCGTAAAGCAGTGGAATCATTGGGAGCAAAGTGGTCACGCTCAGAATAAAGTCCCTTCAGAGACATTTTATATTTATATTCTCAGCTAAAGTCTGCATATTGTTTCCTCCAGAAAATCATTTTCAAATAAAGCAAATTATTGGAGAGACGTTTCAGTTTTTCTGCTTAAAATACGGTGATGTTTGAAAGCTGGCAGCTCTGTGCAGAAGCGTTCTTCATATTTTATTATCCAAGCAGCCGGACTTATTTGTAATCTCTGGAAGTGGTCTTGAGTGAAGCTTCTCCGGGCAAACTGAAGGTCCTTCAAAGTATTTCTGAGACGTCGTAGAAAACTTTTCAGAGAACCAGTTTAAACTCTGTGTGTGGGCACTTTGTTATAGCAGCTTGTCACAATGTGATCAGTCGGTCACATTTCTTTAGTTATGTTGATGAAAAATGCCAAATAAAACACAGTTTGATGGAGAGAAAGTTGCAGCACTCAGCTATTAGCTGAAAAAGTGGCTTGTTCTTTAAGAATTTTGGGGAATTTGGACAAGAGAAGAATGGTCAGGCCTAAAATGAGCCGATGAATAAAGGCTGAGCGGAGCCAAACGACACAAGAGCTGGACTGAAAGTCAGTGGAAAGTCCGATGGAGGGAGGAATCCTCCTCAGACCCCAGAACTCAATGTTATGCAAGCAGTGTGGGATCATTTTAACACAGGGCAAAGATTTTCATAAAATGATCCAAACCATCATTTTACTGGTCCTTCCCTCGTTTGAATTCTGCAGGTTTTTTCATGCAACAAGACTTCATAAAGAAAAACTTACGACCTACATGTTTTGGCTACTTCTGTAAGCATCTCATATCGTCAGAATCAGCATGAAAAGTTCTTTAACAAGCACAAAACGCAGCACATTAACTCCAGGCACAGCGGGGACAAACAGCACTGCGTCCATGGTGACGAGAGACGCATCGCCTGCATCGTTCATCAAATTAAACAATGGCAAATTAATGCTTTTATTGTCATTTTAAGAAACATTATGGAGAATTTCATCAAATATAACCTGCAGGTGGACTATTTTTAAAGCTCCTAATCACAGCTGTTATTTTTAGAGCTCATCAGAGCAGCTCTGAACCATGGATAGGACCCCCATACCGAGCAGACTCATTAAAACCAAAGCCACCGTCAAATACAGGAAGTATGATTTATTATTTTCATGTAACTGTAGATCTTTTTGCTAAGGCAGTGCACTCTCTTATCCATTGCACAAATCCATTGTGCTGCAGGAAGCCAAACATCCAACAGCCACAGTCAAAAAGAATTCTCCTCAGCCACAAGCAAACAGCAGTCTTATGTACACACACGCTTATACAGTTCATATATGTCCATTAAAAAACATTTGTGTCTATGAAAAATAACACTATATTCGACTTTACCCCCCCTCTAACCCATTTCATGCATTACAAATGGCGTTTAATGAGGAATATTCTGCGTACAGTATGGGTCAGAAAACACTAAAATACTTTAATCAGCAGAAATAAGTCAACGATTTAATGCAGGAACTGCAAAGTTAACAACATGAAGCGTAGTTGTGTATCAGTAACAAAGACATGAATGCAGGAGTACCCAGCTTTTCTTCTAATTAATACCCAGCAGCCGGTTGACACAGGAAGTGAGGTCACTCAGCGTAATTCATACAGCTGAGTAAAAACTCTGCTTCTGGCACAACTGCATCTCTGCTAGCGGGAGGCCTGGAACCATGTCGCCATCATGGGAGCAAATTAGCTGCATGTTTGTTAAACAACCCTCCATGAAATATAAATGCATAACTTTTGTGTATTGTTGCAGATTTCAAATAGTTTTCAGCATTTATTTGTGGGCTATTTTTGTAGTTAGGCTGCTTAATCAGAGAGTTTAGTGGAAATGTAAAACTCATGCACACCTACAGAGCCAGCATCAAGTCAACGCAAGAATTGATGAGTGCTAAAAAATGAATCATGTCACTCATGCTTGGCAGCAGACGAAGCAATCTTGGCTGGCAGGTGATGCCGTCAGCTGGTGACGACAAATGAAGCTGTCACTGCAATGACGGAGATTGGTTTGTTCCGTCCATTCAGTTGCACGTTTCTATTTTTGAGCGCTCCCTCGGGGCTCTTAAGTGGATTTTAATTGTATCCTAAGGTCGGTTTAGTTGCATCATTCAAAAATCATCTGACTTTCAGGACACAAAACAAGTGTGCAAAAAGCATGAAATGAAATGCTATTTTAATCTATATTTCTGTTCATTATTCATTTATGTTTTCTTCATTTATCAGTTGATGATCTTATAAAGAGCCGCAGAATACGACTTTAATGAGTTTGTTTTTCGAGCACTCAGACTCAGCTTGAGAAGCCATTTCATTCTGATCATTTCTGCTATCTTTCCTTTGCAAAATCTTTTTGCCATCTATCTCAGCAACCGAACTCTTGCCTGTTTTTTATTGCAGGAGTATCCGCTGCCTAAGAAACATCATCCACTGGAACCTCATCACCGCCTTCATCCTAAGAAATGCCACCTGGTTCATCGTCCAACTGACCATGAGCGCAGAGGTGCATGAAAGTAACGTGGTACGTGTCACAAAAACACACAGTTAAGTCAGGCTTCCAGATATTTCACCAGAATAACAGACATGTAGTAAGTACTAGACACCAATACTCTAAAAGTACAAGCACTCAATGAAACAAGTACTTGAATATCAGTTGAATTGTTCTTGAAGCTTCATGCTTCAATAGAAGTATGAAAGTATTCAGCATGTTTTGTACTTAGGTATTGATTGCTGGTTGTTGATATTACAATTTTCTACTCAAGTACTACAAGTAAAAGTAGAAGTAGCCCAATGTGTGTAGCTGTTTAAGACAACTTGTTATTTATGCTTTGAAATTTTTAGCTTAGCAGACGTTCAACGTTACCATTGCTGCAGCAGCATTGCAGGGACAGGAACACATGAAAACACACAGCATCACTTCTGTTAATAAGCGGTGCAGAAAAAATGTTGATTCTTATTTAAGCTGATTCTGAATCAATCCTAAATTTAGAAGAATTATTTTAAAAGTCTTTGAAAAGCGTTTGAATTTCAAAACTACTGATGTAAAATAAATGTAAAAGTATGAAAGGCAAGTAAAAATAATGTTACCCCTTTGTTAACAGTTTGAGAAACTGAAACCATACAGAAGCAATCACTTAATTAACTTTAAAGAGCTTTTTTTTATTTATTTATTTGATCAACTATTTTCTTTCGGGTTTTCTCTTTCTAGTTTATAGAGGAAGGTAGTTAATTCAAGAATTAGTTACTTTTATTATTGTGAACTAGATCAGGATTTTTACCTCAGACAGATGACTTTTCATGGCTTTTTGTGAATGTTCTGAAGGCTGAACTGATGCTCTGCTGCCACACTGGAGACTGGAAATACAGGCGTCACATAATTCTAAATGTGGAAATTAGGGAACATTTCACTTCTGAAGTGATCAGAGCTGGTAAGACTCTCTGAACGGGGTGTTTCTGAACCCGCAAACATCTGTAGCAGGAGGAAAACCTGCGGCGCACCAGCTGCACCGTCACAGATGCTCAGAGACAACAGCTGCTCCCTCGCCACCACATGGTCGGAGTGGGAACTGCAACCTGTCAAAGCCACGCCATCCCATAGTCACTTTAAAAATTTCAAAAACACATGATGGAAAATATTAATGCGCCCCCTGGTAACAAGTAACAACACAGCACGTTAGAAATTAATCCGAGTAACAGGATCACATTTATCCAAAATATGTAGTGGAGTAAAAGTGTAAGTAGTAGAAAAAATAATACTCCAATAAAGTACAGATACCACATTTTACTACTTAAGTACAGCAGCGAAGAAGTTCTAATTTTTTACTATACATCTTTGCAGAATAGTGGCAAATAAAATCGTCCACCTGAAGAAAACGCCGTAAAAAAGCAGTACAGGGCCGCCAAGGTTAAATGAAATAATCCTGGCTTCCATTGTGGGCTTACAACACACAAGCAAAACTAAATATTGGCTACATGTTTGTTGGATAACAATCTGGCACAACATGGACTAAAAAAGATCCCCATATCCAAATCCAAATCATGATCAGATGTTCATGTCTTTTAAGTTGGGCCGCGTCCATGTTTGTCTCATCTGTCACTGGTTTGTGAATGATCCTACCAACAGATAAACAAGCACACAGAAAAAGAAAAAACTGAACATTATCTACCAGCAAAGATAATTATAGGTCACGTAAAGACTCATATTATGGCTTTATTTCCTAGATTTGGTGCCGGCTTGTCACTGCTTCATTCAACTATTTCCACTCTACCAACTTTTTCTGGATGTTTGGAGAAGGCTGCTACCTGCACACCGCCATAGTCCTCACATACTCCACCGACAAGCTCCGCAAGTGGATGTTCATCTGCATCGGCTGGTGTACGTAGACCCAGCGCTCCTCTTTAACAGTCTGCATGGTTGACAGCGTGAAGTCACACTAAAGCTTCCAGAGTTGTTGGACGTTTAGTGAAATGGAATAACTACCATATCTGTGCTTTAAAGTATAAACAGAGTAATGTCCAGGTTAGCTTCTATAAAGTGCCAAACTATATGCTGCATTTATTAATCACAGATACATTTATTTGTCTTTTTTTTTATAAACTGAAAATGCAAATTTAGCCACCCAGAGGTTAGAGTGAGGTTGTGTCTGAATGTCAACATGATTCCCCGACCCCTCTGTCGCTGCATGGGACTGCCCTATGAAGCAGATTATATAGCGCACGCACTCTGTTGGTTATTCAGACACAAAGCTGGCTATTTTCTCCTCGCCACAGGTCATGTGACCACCAACTGTCACCACGGCAACAACAACATGCATGAGGATGTCATTCAATCCAGTTTATTTGGGTCACGATTAAGGATTGGCATTTGATTATATTGTCTCAATCGATCATCAGTAGAATTAACGATCTTGCTGTAACGATTTTTGTATTGAAATCAATATTTATATTTATATTGAAATGAAGTGAAAGTAGAAAAAAACTTGTTTCCTCATTTAGATTTTTATTACAAGATGAACGACTCCTGTGATCCCTTAAATGGGATTCATTCACTGGTGTCACTGGAAAATCTGCGTTTACATACAACTCCAGCACCAGTCTGAAGATGCATTCGATTTATCGATTAAAAAATAATGTAAACGATTGAAACATTAACAATTGATGAATTTATCGTTGATTAATTATGCCCATCCCGAGTCACGATGACCAAAACTTCACATCTACAAGTTTTTTTTTATTTCAATGTATTCTCACCACTCAGATTTTGAACATATGATAAATAAAATACTAACATTTATAGGTCATCTCTCACCGCTCCATTCGATCGCCTGCGTCTTGCACCATTTTGAGTTCCAGCCTGCAATGTATTGTGGTCTATTTTAACCCGTCAGGTCACCATCGATGGTTTTTACTTTTCTAAATGCATTGTGGGTAAGTATGAGTGCACTACTTTTTCTTTCTGGACATTCAGACCCCACGAGAAATCAGTGTGACAATATACAGGAACTATAAAGGAACTATGGACGTTCAGACGCAGCCTCAGTCACCATTTTAAGCTACGTATTATTTTAATGGTTGTTCAACCTGTGAAAACGAAAAAGTCTTGATTAAAATTAAATTGCTGAAATTAATAGCAAAAGGAGTGGATGAAGCTCAAGCAGCATGTGTACTTGGTTAGGTTTAGGCATCATAATTACTGGATTAGGGTTGGGAAAACCTCATTATTCAGTAGAAAAGAGAGCCTGTTACAATCCTCCACAAAAAAAAAGAAATTATGTAAGTTCAAGTCTGAATGGGAAACCATAAACAGATAACATATCATCTGCATCTATGCTAAAATCCAAGTGTTGGCATGTGCTAGCATAAGCGCTCAATGCAAAACAAACAAATCCACTAACAACTTTAAAACTGATATTTATAATGAAATCTAATTTAATGAACTACTGAACTTTTGTATAAACTATTTTTGTTGTAATTGTTAGCTTTGATTACGTTGTGCAAAAAGGTTTGTCTTTCCATTAAGAAGGCGATCATTATTCTGTATGAGTTCATTCAAGCTAAGCCAACGTACATTTTAAGCAAAGAAACTCAGGGCTAGTTGCTAGCATCCATCAGAAGGGACACAGTTGGCATTTATGTTTCTTTTTAGTCACAACCCCTTTTCTCCCAAGCTGGCAGTGAATTTCTACATCGCCATCATCATCAAGGCGAAGCTGTCTTCTACTTTCTTTTAGAAATAAATATTCTTTTTATGGCAGATTAATCCAGTAACAAAAATAATTTTTGTAAGTATTTCTGTTTTCTAAATCAAAATTTTACCAAACAGAAATAGCGGAGAGTTGTTAAACAAAGGGTTAAAAATCTTTCCCACACTGCTTTCCAACCTGTCTCAAATGATTACTGTTGATGAGTTTTATGTCTCATGAGTATTATTGAGTCCTTTGGCTTATAAAGATAAAGTTCAACAGTTTCTCTGACCTGAGTTATAATTATAGAGGAAAAGGACGTGAAGGAATAACAACGCCACCCCAACAGTCATGCTAGCATAGCTACATTTAGCATCAAGGCTGGTGTTGGAAGGAAACTGCAGTTCAGTCGTCAATGCATTTCTAAACACTGTGTTGTTAATCCATAAACAAATGGGAAATGGGATCATGCTTTTAATTTAATGGAGACTTAATAAAACCAGTTGATTCTTCTTGTTTCCAGTTTTTAGGTGAAGCTAACATTAATCTCCCTGTTGAAAGTGTATTTACATAAAAGATTAGGGAAAGGGAGTAATTTTACTTCAAAAGATTAGAAGGGTAATTTTTTTTCCAAGTAAATATGAATATAGTAAATTCAGAAAAAACTCTGCATACAAAGGTTTTACAGAAGTTATGAAGGCTGGAGCCTGAAGGCTGCTGGAAGCTCGGTAACAGGGTAAATTCAAGCCGTGTTGAATATATCTGCTAGCACCCTTTATACTCATAACTCCACATGACATACAGTATATCTTATCTGCTTCAACTCTCACTTAGTATCTGTATCAAATTTGTACACAAACAGCAATGGGAAAATGGATGATTTAGCTGTTTTTCCCCCAGATAATTGCCTTCTGGCTCTGGCTAATACTTGGCAGATGTACAGACTGTGTGACATCAATTTCCTTCTTACTGTCAGCAAAAATAAAGTAGGTCTATTTACCAAAAATGCCAAATTGTTTGTTATAGGAAACACATAAGTATTAAATGGAATGATATTAATGACATGACTGAAGTTTAAAAGTATGATAATTGTTGGTAGTTTGTGATTTCCCAGCTCAATATCTGACATAGAGACAGTGTGTTTCCCAAACATAACAATAATTATTTTCCACCCAAACAGAAATGACTTTTAAAATAAACACAAACTTTTTAGTTAAGTTTAAACTGGATTTCTTAAAGTTGGACCAGCACAGCCAGTTTAATTACTTCTGCTGTTCTTCTAAACAATGAAGCCCGTAAAATAAAAATAAAGTAAAACCACTTATCTTTCAGGAAATACAAATTAAATCAGTGGTGCCCAACCTATTTTCCTTGAGGACCCCCTTCATGCAACGACATATAAGCCATGGACCCCCTCCCTGCCCTTTCCTAACCATGCTTGGTTTTATGCTTTCACTTGCTAGCTTCTCACCACAGATGATGCATTCTGGCTCAGTCCTTTCTGAACCAAAATAAGGAAAAAAAACTTATGCAGATGCATCTCAACTCATGTGTGTGGACATGGCCTTGATTTTAATCACACTGGCTCCGAACAGCCAAAGCTTTGATGACCTCTGTGCTCTTTGCGAACCCCATCTCGAGCTAAAGCATAGAGAAACTATGAAATACAGAGAGCTTTAAAGCTGTAAGTTTCACCGCTTGACATGGTACCAATTTACTCAAAAGCTATATTTTTTGTCAGCTAATTTAATCTGTGACCTAACAAGTCAACTGGAAAAAGTCCAGTACTAACAAGGTCAGATGGGGCATACTGCCACCTACTGCAGCTGGACATACTTAGGCAGCAAATCGATTTTGTCCCTGCAAATGTAAAACGAGACCAGAACGGCAGTCCAATTAAATCACCTAGATGTGCTATTCATTGTGCATACAAACATGCTGAGCAGCTTCCTCTAACTGTTTTTCTCTCTTTCTAAGAAAAATATATTATTATAATATCATATGCATCAGTTATTGAGGCATTTCCCAAAATGTTTAACACCTCATGTGCATGTAATTTGTTTTTAAAAAGGGGTAATTGAAGGTCAGGTTGGACAGTGGGAGATGGTGTATTGTGCAGAGTTCACAAACCCCACCCTGTCAAGTTAAAGTATGCACTGCTGGAATTAGGTATATTGTGCCAGCTGGATTACATTTCTCCTCGGACAGAGTGAAGGTTCTGCACGATGAGGAGATGGCAGCACATTTCAGGACCGCAGTGGAAAGAAAAAATAAAGATCACATTCTTTGTGCTCAGATGGCTTTAACACCAAAGAGCAAATATGTCAGGAAGGTTTTGACAAGAGATTAGAACAAGAAAAATGACATTATTGCAAACGAGTCTTGAGCTGTGTGGGTAGATTTTCCTGAAGTTTAGCATTACGCTGATGAAAGCCAGAGGCTGATGAAGTGGAAAGTTTCCAGAGATTAGGAAACTTGACACTTGTGCGACTTGATGGTATATAGAGCCCTCATCCTCCTGTGACTGTCATTTAGATGTAAGTAATTGCTGTTTGTCTGCTTTATTAAGCTTTTATGAATCTGTAAATAATCAGATCACTCTACATTATTTTCAGCCAGAATTAGTCTCTGTATTCATACATGGAAACAGACGGATGGTGACGAGTCTTGGAGTCTTGGCGTGAATCTCTGGATTACGGCACACAAAAAACAATTTCTTTTGACAGAGCTTGGCAGGCGCTGGTGCTGTGCCTGAAAAGGGATTTTATATTGTAGCATGAATTTCCTGGAGTGATTTTACAATTTGAAAAGCAAGAAAAGATGAAAGAAGAATTTGTCACTTTGTCTTTTCCTTTACCTCACAGGTATACCATTCCCCATAATAGTGGCGTGGGCCATCGGGAAGCTGTACTACGACAATGAAAAGTAAGCTCTTTGTTTACTCTTAGGCTGTTTTTGAAATTCAAAATCAAACCTTTTTATTTCTTTTTAGCTTGCTGATAAAAGGAAAAGGGCATTGGCCAACAGAATTGCATTAAGGAGATGAAAGTCCGTTAATTATGTTGTAATCACATTAGCATTGTAAAATAGGAAGGTTTATTAATTATCAGCCCAGAAACCATTTCCACTTTGATTAGAGGTGCTTGGTCTTCTTTGCCACCTCATTGCAGGTGGTCTTACATGGAGGGTTCAGAATGGATTAAAATTAACGATTATGCTTATTGTGAACATTTATATGTGGGAAAAATTCCTAAATCAGGGTATTTAAAGCCTTATATATCTTATTTTTCTGTGCCATTAAGCATCAGAAGCGACTCAAAACCATGAATGGTGTGTTTACTGGCCACTTGGACCGCGGGAAAACTCATTGATGCACCAAATCATTTGGGACAACGGATGTAAATTAGCTTTGGCTACTAAATATGTAGTGTTCATGAACACTTCACCTTCCCTTCCACATACCGTGGGTGTCAGACTCCGGCCTTCCAGGCCTTCTGTCCGGCAGCTTTTTGTTGTTTCTCTGCTCCAACACATGGATGGATCCCGCGGCTTGTTCTTCTTCACAATAACCCGCTAATTTCAGGTCGTTGTGTTGCAGCAGGGAAACAATTAAATCCTGCAGGACTGAAAACCGGAAACGCCTGTTTCTCTGCTTTAACAGCTTTGGATGAGACGTGCTAGAAATGTGCTACAGCCTGATCACAGGGAGATGCCAGCAAGTTGCACACCTGAAAGTGCAACTTGACAATTCCAATAGGAGTTATGCAATAAAGTGTTAAAATGTACCTGTCACCTGCAGCTACACTCTAAACCTGAGGTGCTCAAGTCCTAGACAGCTACAATCCTGCAGCTTTTAGATGCAGCTTCTCCAACACAGCTGAATCAAATGAACGACTCATTACCAGCCTCTGCCGAGCTGAATGACGAGCATGAGGGAATTAGCCACTTTGTTCAGGTGTGTTGGAGAAGGGATGCATCATATATATTTATAAATGTGTATGTGTTTGACTTTGATGCACCAGTTAAAATTTATTGTACGTCTTCAGACAAGAAGCGAAGACAAAAGCAAAGGTGATATATTTCTTTGTAAAGCTGGAGCCATGACTGTGGAAAGGCTTTTCTAAAAGATGCTGTATCCGTACCTGCAAACACTTTGCTGTGTCCAAGTTTTTATTCCACTTTGTCCAACCTACCCGTCCCCAGGGCATAATGCTGCCACCACCGCACTGTAAAATGGCCTGGATACAGCAGTTACAAGTTATTTTGGGTTTACAGACAACACAGCAGGACATTGTCGAAGTTAAACGCCTTGCCTCATTCCTCCACACATAATACTCGTCTTTGTGATCAAACCATTTCATTTTTGGAGACTTTAATTGGACCAAACAAGTTATTAGCAGATATAAAAGAGCTACAGACTGAATCTGCTATGTGGATCTTTCTGATCTTCCCCTGTGTGATGTAAACATGCCATTGCATAAGTATAAGTGCTGTCTGTAGGCAGTTGTAAAAGCAAGGCTTTGTTCGATCTTGAAGGCGTTGAGTTTGGAGCAGAAGCTCCTCTCCTGGACGGCAGCCTCAGGGAACATGCTTAAAACTAAACCGGCTGGACAGCTCATGGCAGACCCGAGCCTTTTGGTTCCGGCATGTTCCTGACAAGCTGAGGGCGAACAGATCGTAGCTTCTTCCAAACCTTGACAGAGGAGAGTAACATGGACTAATGGATTAGTAATCTCACGAGGAAATGGCTCCAAAAGCTTTTCCTGACAGTCCGAATCTTTGATCTCATTCTAAGATCTGCGCTGACCTCTTTGGATTTTCCAATCCAATAGTCAGTCCAATTAGAGGTGTCAAAAAGCCTTTCATTGGAGCACAGAGGAGCCGTGCTAAGTCATGAACACGATCAGCAATAATCAGAGCAAGTTAAGACTTCATCAAACTTTCAGCACCAGAGAATTAATGAGCATGATAACAGAATTATTAACTTGTTACTCTCTTTTTCCAGCTGCAGTCTGACATCGCCTCAGTTCTAACTAATATTCTTGGGGGAGGGTATCGCTTTTTCCTCTTGCAGGTCCCTAGAGTCCGATGCATCTGCCTGGGTATAATGTCATTTTAAGTAGAGCCAGATGCACGGCCATGCCAGCATACCTGTTTCACCACAGTTTCAGGGCGTAGATAAAGGATAACGGCTGAACATGTTCCCTCGCTTGCCCCGATTATTTCCACCTAAAAACGGCTGTTTCTGATCAGCTTTTACGATAAATCACTCAACTCTGATTTAAAGAGTCAAGCGTTAGTATTGCATCATGTTTATAGTTCAAAACTCCAAATGATTTGAAACTTGTGCGGTAAATACTTCTCCTTCATGTCAAAGTGGCTGTAAAAGCTCAGTTTTTCAGCATTGTTATCCACCATTAGTGCACAGACACGTCTATATCAAACAGTTTTAGATACTTAACAATTATAAGACTAGTATCCTTTTTTTTTCTCATCTCCACCACTTCCCAATTTTCCAGAGACAATAAGAAGGTTGAGAATATTCTGTTAAGATCTGGAGAACCACAAACTGCTTCCTTCTGCATGGTGGGCTAGGGTTAGGGGTGAGGGATTGGGTTAGGGTTAGGGGAGGGATTGGGTTAGGGGTGAGGGATTGGGTTAGGGGTGAGGGATTGGGTCAGGGGTGAGGGGGAGGCATAAAAGGGAGGAAGTGGTGACACGGTTTTTATCTGTAAAATATCCCACAGATAGGACATAAATACAAAGTGAAACTGCAAAACACTGGAAACTAAGCAGATGAGGGTCAGAACTTCTATGAAGAGATGAAGGAAACCAATAAGAATAATCATGGAGAGATCGAACACGAGACCCACAGAGATGCAACAAACACTACAAACAGAGACATGAGGAGGGAATTCACACAACCAGACGCAGATGTCCCACACATAGACCCGGACCCGGATCATAGACCGGGAACAGGATCATAGACCCGGACCCGGGTCATAGACCCGGAACCCGGATCATAGACCGGGACCCGGATCATAGACCGGGACCCGGATCATAGACCCGGAACCGGATCATAGACCGGGACCCGGATCATAGACCCGGAACCGGATCATAGACCCGGAACCGGATCATAGACCGGGA
>JAVQJG010252551.1:0-27072 GCA_036024015.1 Craterocephalus amniculus | reverse complement strand
TGTAAATGGTCATGAGATGTGGGCTTTACAATGAAGACGACCTTATTTCTGTCAGATGCCCACTATTTTCTCGAGTGCATTCAGTATGCAAGGGAAGACATACGCAGTGTTCAGCAGATTTAGGTGGGGCGTTTTCCCAAAATAAAAAACACTATTATCACATTTGCACAACACAATCTGTCACACTGCTCCAATTTGCACGTCTCAGATGCAGCTCCTTCACACACTATGATAATGGAATTGGGATAGGTTGGGCTAAAACACAAGTAGGGAGCCTAAAAAGTCTCAGCTCAGACAGAGGCTGTTAATTGACCCCTCATCCAGAGATGAGATGCAACAGCGTGCCTCGAGCACATTTTGAGTAAAAATGAATGCAAAGTCACACCTTTATTACAGACAGAATATTTTTTCTTTTTCATGTTGTCTTCTGTAATAACATTAACAACTCAGGAAAAAAAAACAAAAAAACTTCCTGTCAAAACTGTCAGATCACAGAGGCGTGTTGAAAAAAGCACACAAACAAGAGGGGACTTAGAAAAAGAAATGGATGTTTAGTCGTGTGCCGAGTTTAAAAAGCGTAATCAAAATTGTCTAAACCAGGGAAAAGCTATGGATAATAGCTGAAAATATAAGTTTAATAGGTAAAAAAAACAAAACAAAAAAAACACTTTATGTTCATATCAGCACTCAAGCTGAGGCACTTTATGAAAGTCTGAAGCTGCCCTGATCATTTAATTCTGAGGCGCTGAGCTAAAGAGGTGTTTGGTTTAAAAGGAAAGTGGATGGAAGCAGCATCTCTGTGGAAAAGATTCTATAGACAGAAATGTACAAGTCAACAACAGATGGCAGTATGTGACCTCAGAAAATCGAGGCTAAAGGAAGAGACTTCCATGAAGTAGGTAGATGTGGATAAAAAAGTCTGTGTTATATGCTTGAGGTGAATTTGTATTTAAACTAATGCACCTGTTAACAGATTGAACATAACAGTGTTTTGATTCTGTGAGGTCCACAATAAGAACATTAAATGGAATTTGGTGTTTTAGAAAGTTGAAACAATTTTTCTTTTTTTTCTTATTTTGCTTTCAATATCAAAGTAGGAGAAAATTGAAGTTTAAATCTGTGTGCAAATATGAGTGCGGGTGTGTGTGTGTACAGTCAGGCAAATCCTCCTGGGTAAAAAACTTAGAAGGTATAGATCTAAAACATTGAAGAATAATGAACAAAAAATGTTAATCATGTTCTGGAGGCAGCAAAGCTTCTGATAACTTTGGTCTCGCAGGAACAGAGCTCTGTATTTTTCTGAGTGGAGGAAGGAAAACATATGCCTTTAGAATAGTAATATCCTGTTTAAACTTGAGTTTGTACTGTTGCCTGGGATCTGTTGAGAACAACAATGAATTTAACAGAGTGATGGTGGATATGGTTAAACACAACTTTTGTTTTGTAGGAGTGCATCATACTCTCTATCCCTCTCTTGTGTGTCTTTAATGATTTGGTTTCTCTCTAAGAATCAGTACTCTGTTTTTAATTGATGATTCAATGACAGATGTTAGCAGCTTTGCATACTCCTCCTCCTCCACACAATATTATAATATTTATAATGATGCTGATGTTTGGAATTCAGCAATTTGATCCCATCCAGAGCGTAAAACATCCTTAAAATGAAGTTGTTTATTGAAAAAATATAAAAATAACAGGCTGGAAGAGAAAGTTTCATTACTTAAAAGAGAAAAACGGAGTGATCAATATTCTGGTGAAAGGTCCACTCATTAGATGATGGGCATGGAGTCATCTTTACTCTTTGCCTTTGTGGATGCTGATCATAACAAATCAACTCATAAACCCATACTGTGACTGTTTTATAGCTTAGATTTTGCTCACTTTAAACTCACTAACAGCAAATATCTGCCTTGATGGTCATTGTTACCCATTGAAAAGCTATCTGAGCCAAAGCTGAAGCAGAGATGAGTAATGCAGAGGAATCTTTTCCATAAATGCAGTAGCTGTCTCATTTCTTGTGGAGCATCAGAAAAAAAAATCACCAGAGACGCTCACATTCTCAATTAGAGACCATGCTTGAATGTAATTTAATGTGAATGCAGTGTGAGCTTGAATGCCGGTTGAAGGCTGATGAGGGCAAAGTTTGAACACTGTGTTTACTCAGTTGACGGGCAGAGAAGCTGTTTTACACTTGTTACCACTGATAGGGTTGTGTGTTTTCAAAGGTACACTGAATATCCTCCAACTTTTACACCCTGTCAGCTTTAATTTAAATGGGATGTTTTCATGATGCATGCAGTATTTTTTTTTTTTACATCACACCAATAAAATGTAACTTTTTTTTAACTTTTACGATAAACAAAAATTTGCATGTCCATGTACTATATCAGTGAAACACACAGTGGATGAGTAGGAGAAAGCTAGCAGGAGGAACAGATAACAGGCTCTCAGTGTGACGGGCGGTGGGCAGGGAGTCGATACAAGTCTGAGGGGTAGCAGGTTGTAGACGGGTAAGAACATGAAGGTCTGATTACAGCTGAATCAAAGACAGCTTGAACACTGAGGCAGGTGAGATAAAAAGAAATTCTGGGTCTGGAAAGGAAGGAATAAGAGACACAGAAAGATTGGAAGGGGTTGATGAAAGTAGATGAAATGTAGAGGGAAAAAGAGGTGCGAAGAGAGAGAAAAGCTGAGGCCCTGTTGTCATGACGTTTAACCCGCGGTGACTCATGAAAGCTTCATTAAATATTCACAGATTTTATTCCAAATATAGCTAAATCCTGCGAAGAAGTAAGTGAATTTCACGTGTTCCAACAGAGGCACGCTTACTTTTGATCAGTGAGAGCAGGAAAGGGAAAACAGAACATTTCTAATGAGTGGAAACTGTTTCAGCTCATTACTGTGAAGCGAGAACATAATGCGCTTTATGATCTGTACTGTAGCTCCCGACTGATCTCCGTCTCCTGTCTTTTGCTTCCCGTGTCATCGTAGGTGTGGGCCAGCAACTTTCTGCCCAATGAGCCAGCTCTGTCAGACCGCTGCCAGAGGACGTACTACGAGAAACACGGAGAGCCACTGCTGCTGCAGTACGCCAGGCAAGAGATTGAGAGAAAGGTAAAGAAAAAGGTTTACATTTAGTAGTTGCAATACTTAATTCTCATTTAGCCAGAAATGGCCATTTGAGATATAAGAGATATCTCATAGCCCCAATGCATAAAAAGCGATATCCATGTCCTAACACATGCAGTACATAAAATATTGCCATATCATGTTCTGATTTGTTGTGTGCTACAGACAAAAATCCAGAAGTTATGTCTTGTCCTAAATTTCTGAAAACCAAGTCATGAATAAAGAGGCCAGATATGAAAAGTCAAATAATGGTAAAGGGTGTAAAAAAGAAAATGAACTGAAAAAACAAAGTAATTTAGTCCTTAATTAGTCCATCTAGAATTGGATTTGATAATCTTAAGCAAGTTTAATAGTTTTGGTTAACTGTGTAGGAATGTTTAGAAAAATGCCTTAATGATATAAAATACCTGCAAAAAGAAACCTCATATCTTACCTCACTCATTTATCTGCTCCCGTTCTTTCCCTCCATGAACCTGTTTCTGTTCCGCCATTATTCTCTCCTGAATTCCCTTCCTCTGCCTGTCTCTCAGTCAGTGATGCGTGTGATTGGACAGCATAAATGCTCATTAGCATTATGCAGTGGCGTCCGTTTTCAACCTGCATGAATATGAGGAAAATCCTATATGTGTGTGTGTGTGTGTGTCTGTCTGTCTGTGTGTAACCGCTGCAGCTGTAACCACTGATGACAGCCCCGGGCCCAAGTAGCATGTTGACAAATTTCTTAGTGAACAGACACCTGCTGGAGAATTAAATTTGACACATTAATGAATGTGTACCTTAAACTCTGGAGAAATAGTTTTCTTTTAGCTTCAGTTTGATCCTAGTTACCTTCACAGACGAAACCCTTCAAACTGGCTTCCAATGTTTATATCAAATGCAACGCATATCTTCTAAATCTTATCTTTATAAGAGCAACAACTTCTGACCTTGCCAGCTCCTGCCTGTATAGACTTTGTGTTAACTTGGTACAAAGGAGACGGCTTGTTTTTCTTATTACAAATACGTTTCTAACAATCCATTCCATCCATTTTTTTAAGGTGCAAGTGTGGTCCAGAGTTGCGTACTGGTTTGTTGTGTGTGTGCATGGGTGCTCTTTTAAGAGTCTTTTAAGGCAACAGAATCATTTTGTTGCAACTGATTCTTACATATTCAATCCAAAGATATGAACTAATTAATCACTGCAGCATGATTCAGTGCTGCAACTCATAACTTTTACTAACTTTATGTAACTTCTATTAACTTTGCTTTGATGCTTCCTTGGTTTTGGTGACACCTGTTCCCACAAGCAAACACTTTCCCCTTACATTAAGCTTCAAACTTCTCCTTTATTTATTTTTAGTTCATTATTTGTTTTGCTAGTTTTTATATACAGTATGATATAAATGTTGTATTTCACAGACAAAAACCACAGCTTTTTTACTGCTAATTAGCCACCGGACACAGAGCTCTTGAACTTAAGTCTCTCTACTGTTTCTGTTGCTTTTCTTCTCACGAATCAAAGCAGATTCTTCGACTAACAACATTTTAATGCACTTTCAGAACTGTTGAAGAGAGATTATGTGACTCATGACAAAATGTAAAAGAGAGAGGATAAACCACAAAGTATGATGGAAGCAGAGATGTGGGATGGTGATGAGACACAGAACAAAGCAGAGGAGAGAGATAGAATCACAGATGCCGAGTCAGAGAAAAAGAAATGCGATGTGGAAGGAAGAAAGGAACTGATTCATTTAGGGAATGGCCGGATCTGTTCTTCTGGGATTATGTGTGTGTGTGATGGGGAGGATAACAGTAAGATTTTGAGAAGAGCAGAGTAGACACTTGAACCTTATAGACAGTTTCTCTTGGGGACTGACCTTTATAAAATCAGAGCGGAAGCGGAGGTGTGTGTTTGAGTGTGTGAGCAAGAACGCCTTTTCCGTTCCATCTAAGTGTGTGCGCTTATGTTTCCCCGTCTTCGCTCCTGCCTCTGTGACCTGAGGTTCGGGCCATAAATTGGCACACTGCAGTGTTTAGAGGAGTCTGAATTGGGCTTCGGTTCCCTGGCGACACTCATGACTTTGAAACAAAAAACTTTCTAAGCTAATTGAAGAAAACTCTTTGGGATTGTCTGTCTGCGAGGTGTCTGATTTAGGACACCCTCCGCTTCCTCTTTCTGTCCACATCTCAGTTTTCCATCTTCATTCCGCTCCTTTTATAATCTTGTTGGATGTGTGAGAAGAGCAAATCAGACAGACGGGTGCAAGTTAAGAGTGAAAAAGAGAAAGTTTGTTGCCGAAAAAAAAAAAAAGAAAAAGAAAACTTTATCCACTTGATGAATGTGAAGGGAACTCTTCTACAGGTTATGCACATCATTAGGGGAACTGGACAATCTGCGATTCTCCGATTATTTAGTGTTTTCTCCTGCTGCAGCATTCCCTGGAGATCCATTAATCATGCACTAATGTGTTGCTGGATAGTTCTGTTCAAATTTCTGCTTGGGTGTCTGATTACTGCTAATCAGGTTTTTAGTTGAGACTAATCGTCTAACCCTTCACTGCTTGCCTAAGTCAGATACTCGTTGAAGGTTACAGTTAAAATGATTCTCTTTGGATTATTTTCTGCAGTGAAGCAGAAGGCTTTAATACCTGGAGGATAGTAGCATGTTTAAACACTGATCTCTTTTCTGCACAGTGTTCAGAGGAAGAAGATGGTCAGGGGGCTCAGCTATGTCGCATTTTATAAGAAAATTGAATGAGTGTGTAAAACTTGTATCCAGGAACTACCTCTGGTAAGCTAATTACTGGGATGGATTTAAAGTTCAAGTTGCAGCCGGACTGCAGTAAGTATCACGTTCAAACAGGTGGCAGTAATGTTACACACTCTGCCACAAAATGGAAAAGAAAATGAGCCAAATCAGGGGGTGATGTCAAGCTGAGAGCATCCAGTCCAATGATTAAGTCACCTAGACATGTTAGTTGTTAGCTTGCATGGTAATGCCCAGCCATGGAAGTAGGGTGTAGCGATGACATCACTATATTATAGAGAATTAACCCTATAAAGCCAAACATATCATATTTGATACATAAATTTCTGAGGCATTATGCATCATTTTATGGTAAAAACGTTGGTGAAAACTCTGCAAAATACAATATTAAACTTGTCTTCTGCCTCCTAATGTATGCCAGGAAGCAGAGTACTGCAATATGTTAATTTTGCCTTGTCACATGGTAGTGAATGGTAGATATACTGTAGCCCCAACAATAAATTATTTGCTTGCACATTTTGTTAAAGGGTTCAATAAGTACTTCAGACTTTTAAAATGCCGACTTTCTCCAGCACATCCCAAAGATCCTCATGGGGTTCAGCTCTGGACTCTGTGGGGACCAACCCATGTGTGAAAATGATGTCTCATGCTCCCTTAACCACTCTTGAATAATTTGAGACTGATATATCCTTTGCTATCATGGAATAAACCTGTGTCATCACAGTAGGAAATCTATGGATGGAATAACCTGTTCAATCACTATGTTCAGGTAGTCGGCTGAATTCTTTCATCTGGCTCGCCTGTGTGTGTGTCCTCCATAGGACTGTATATGACAAAACCTCTGCACCTGCGGGGAAAGGAAGGGGAGAGGGGATAGCAGAGGAAAACTTGGCCTACTGAGACATTGGCATGCAGGAGGAGCTGATTAAGCCTCACCTACATTAAAATGTATGTCCATTTCAAACATCGTTCAATGTCACTGCCCTCATTGTATGCATCCACTAGAGGGCAGTGCAGAGTTCACCTCTGTGTTCTAGCATCAGTTTTAGGAGCAATTTACAAAAGTAAACAGGCTGAAGTGGAGGATATCATTCACATTCTCAGAAAAAGAAGCAGCACAGTCTATGGTGGAGTTCTCTGTGGCTGCTGCTTCTTTGTTCCTTTACCAGAGTGGCGTCTCAGAGGCTGCAGTCCTGCAGGTTTTAGTTTTCTCTCTGATCCAACACATCAGATTCAGTGGTTCTTCTCAACAGCTTGTTGTCAAGTTCTATCTAAGCACCCATCAATCTGCAACACGAAACATACTAAACCTGCAGGGAGTGACCCTTTAGGACCGATTTTGGTCACCCCTGTTGTAGCTAGTCGCAAGTAAGCTATACTATATCTCCTGATTACATCTGAATACTCATGAACAAGCTCTCTAATTGGACTGAAATCCCCATGTAATGAACTTAAGGAGGGATAGAAGGATCCATCTATATGCATATTCAACATTGTGTCATCCACCACCAGCAGCTCAGTTACCAACCCTGATGTAAGTTTGATAAGAACAGTGGGTGCACTGACAGGGAAACAGCCTCGAGCTACAGGTTTATAATAACAAGCATCATTTCCCCACTTTGCCTTCAACTTTAAATCAACACAGCAATACGGGTAGAAGGCTCATTTAGTTAATCACATCACTGATATGTTCACACAACTATTTTACAGTAAATAGGAAATTGGATACATTGTATTTTGTGTGGCTCAGAAAAAGCTGCTGGTGCTGGCAGACTGTAGGAAGTAATGAGATAACAGAGGTTAGCCTCTATTTAGCTTATTAATTTTGTTTACTGCTGAGATGCACACTGCAGTGTGATTCAGTGCTGCAACTCATAACTTTTACGAGACCAAGTTTTCCACAGCAGCAGTGGAAAAGTCCTGCATCTTTCCCCAGGGCTGGTAGAAACCACATCAGAGCTATAAAGGTCAGGGTTGCTTCCGCAGTGTGTGTCGGTCGCTAGTATCTTATCAGTTCGTAACGATTTGATGAGGTAATCAACTGCAAGTGTTGTTTTTCCAGATATTTTTTTAAATTGTCTGCTCTGCAGTGGGGTCAAACAAAAATAAAAGAGGTAAGAACATCAATAATTGTTTGTGCTGTGAAGCGTTTGCATGTTAGCATACAGAGAGATGCTGTAGAAGATGCATGTAAAACAAGCTGTGATTCAAATTCAGTGCAAAGTGTTCTTGTTCAGGATTAGCTTAGATCTGACTTGCATTACACACACACACACACACACCGAGTCAATCTATTTCTGATAGATTATAATTGCAAGGTCAGGTCGTGTTTGTGCCCACTCATCAGCTTGTTAAATCTCTTCTTCAGACTCTTTCTGCATTTTACACTTTATGGTAATTAAACTGCAAACAGCCAATCCCCTCAGGTTTGTCTCATTATCCTTTTGAACTCACTTTGTCTCCTTTTTCTAACATCTCATTTTCTAGCTCAGGATCATTTTACCAGTTTGAATCTTTATTTATTTGCACGTACATACAAAAAAGTACAATTACACCCAAATGGTTTCAAGGATAAAGGTGACATGAAATATCCCTCCGTCCCTCTCACATTTCTCCTTTTAATTTTTACAAAGCTGGGATCCGTGCCATAACTCAGTCTTCCTCCGTGACAAATGTTTACATTTCCTTTCAAACAAGCTCTTAGTTGTAGAGCACGACACTGCAAAGTTAGCTGGTTTCTTATTTGTTTAAGATGACCAAGTTAGCCTGCAGCAAAAACATCCCAAACCCTGGCCAGCCTGTTGGGGTTTATCCTCTGAGGAATCAGGCATTCTGCTGCCAGATAACAAAGTTCAAACAACATCTCTCAAACCTCGATTCGGCTGTTCATAAAACTTTGTTCCCGGGGATCCCCCACTGCGGGGTAGGTCCGACTTTTCCCTTGTGATGTTTCTGAACTGCATCTCCTGATGGGTTAGCCTTCTTTTCTCAAAACCTTTAAAGACCTCAGGACTTCTCCTTTTCTCTTTATTTCTTTGAAAGAATATCTTAAAGCCTGGCATGAAAGTCGAGCTTTTTAAAAGATGTTTTTGCAGTACGAGAGGATAATTATCTACTGACCTTGGTCCTCTTAATCACTTTCTGACCTTTTACAAATAGAGATAATAGCATATATAAAATGTTCCTTTTGCCCTCTTATGCTGCTCTTGCTTCTCCAAAAGCAGCTCTGAGAAGATCTCAGCTCCTCAACAAGCACAGTCTCTTCTTCCATTATGAAAAAAACGCTGTTAAACTCTTTACTCGAATCTTTTAAGTAATCCTGCCTCCATTCAAACGATGAACTGTCTGTCCTTTTTAGGAGCGTGTGGTGGCGGAGAGCTCTGATTGGCTTGTGGTGGTTCCATATTGGGCGACATGGCCCTACCAGACATTGCTGTTACCACGACGACATGTCCTCAGAATCAATGACCTGACAACTGAGGAGAGGGAGGGTGAGTGTGTGTGTGTGTGTGTGTGTGTGTGTGTGTACTGTCAGAGTGTGACTGAGAGAGCAGTACAGCAATCTGTTTAAGGTGACTCAGCAGCTCTGTGAAGGACCTGTGGCTTTGATTACGGATGTTTATTCACAGCACATCCGCACTTCAGAGAAGATACATTTGATTTTACAGACTTGTACCTAAAGTACACAATTTCAATCAGGCATTTTTAAAAAAACAGCTTCTTTAGTGTATAAAATGTGAATTAAACCCTGAATTTTAGCATGTAAAATGCTGCAGCCCAGTAGTTCCATTTATAATGATATTACATTTTCTATCAGGCAGCAGGAAACATTGGTTCTTTTTTGTAGTTTACACTTGAAAGGCAGCAAAGAAAGTAACGCAGGTTTTTACAGATTTCCTACTTAACATGGAGGGCAGAGAAATAAATCTTTTATTCTCCATGATTCGTGCATCTTTGTCAGCTAGCTCTGGCAGAGTTTCTTGTGATAGCTTCTTTTACAGTATTGTTCATCATACTACATTATACCTCGCTGAATTTCCATATCTCATTATGTGACTTTAGGGAAAGTGTTTGCTTTGTAACATGTTACCCCCAACACTGATTACAACACAGTAACTGTGTAAGTGTGTACGTACGCGAATGTGAGTGGAAAATATAAGGAATGAGTGTGATTGTGCAAATGCAACCATATTTTTATCAGGGTTCTGGATTTGAAGATGTTTCAGGAGTTGGACATTTTAATGTGGGATTTTGCAAGTTTCTACTAAAGATTAATCGGATTGTGGAATATAATGAAGATGCTTTAATCTAAATCTAAACATGATCCTTTGAATTTATACATTTATGAAGTTTGTGCTTGAAAAGAAGAAATTGGTTTTGTGTATGTATTTAAAATTGTACTTTGTTTGAATGGTCAGACATGTTTCTAGTTTATTCCATATCAAGAATAATAAAAATGGAATTTTTTTTACTATAAATATATATTTACACTTTTTTCGTCTTTCATATTTTCTGCTATTTTTTTTATTACTTGTACATCTTTCCTGTTTGGATTCCCTTCCCAACAATGTCTGTATTTCCCCTTCTATTTGCCTTCCTTATGTTTTTTTTCTTTTTTTCTCATTTTGTGTCTCTCTCTGTTAATATGTCAGGTCTGGCTGCCATTATGAAGCGTCTTTTGACAAAGTATGACAATCTGTTTGAAGTCTCTTTCCCCTACTCAATGGGCTGGCACGGTAAGACAAAAAAGTGAGTGTGCGTATGAGTGTGAGGGTGTAAAAAGATAAAAGTTTTGGCCCATAACAGTCAAAACTCTTCCTCAGCTGCTTTTATAACGATGTAAGAAACGAGGGACAGATGGTCCTGAAGATTATCTGTGTGGAATCATTTGGATGGAATAGCGTATTGAAACACAACTGTGCTGCTTCAGAGGAGACACTGTTCTCATAACAGGCCAGTTTGAAGCCAGCTCTCCTGTTTTATGTGGAATCTAAAACTCGAGCGGTGTGTTGGTCTGTGACTGTGATCGGTAATGTGATGTAAAGTCTTTTCACGGTGAGGGTTTTTAGATACTTCTGGTGCTACACCAAATTGAGCACTAATGAAAGGATCAAGGGAGGAGGCTCTTTAATATTCTGTCACACCTGGTTAAAGTTTTTGTGACAGTCACAGCCCACAGGTTTTCAATTCTCAAAATCCCCCCCAGCTCCACTCCTCTATGAAGCTTATATTCCTCATCTTTTTTTTTTTTTTGCACCACAAAAACTTCTCTATACACCTTTGACTTCCCACTTTCCTCCATCTCTTGCTGTAGTTTATCATTTCTTTATATTTGTTTTATTCTTCCAGTCATGATTCACCATACAACATGCTTAAGCAGTATATTTGTGCAATATTACATGCAGATGGTCCTCCCCAGATGTTTGTTTCGTGGTTTGCCAAAGCACTCGTAATGCAGCAACACTAACGTCTCATCCGATTTATTAGATTGTCAAATGTCACGGAAAGATGTGTGGAGGGGCTGCATGCGAGCTCCACAGGTGGGATAATCCTCTGCTGTTATAAATTGTATGGGAACATGGCACCTTTGATGTCGCCCTCATGGTCGTTGTATTATCACTTCAATGCACACTCAGGCACATCAGAATATTTGAAGCCTTAAAAAGGCTCTCTCCTATGTAAAGCAGTTGGTCTCGAAGGTAAAGGGCACTCACTAGTGGTATAAGATCAGGCATATTTGGCATATTTAAATAACAGAGGTTTTTTTTGCTATTTTCACAACACAGTTATTTCAACTTTATTACTAAATTCTGTAGTTTTATAAATTAGGTTTCATTATATTTTTGAACCACTTGAAGGAAGGACAGAGCTTTGGGTTTTTTCTTCTTATCTGAAAGGGCTTTATTCGTGGCTGCACATTTTGTCTTTCAAAGATTATTATGGTAATGAAAATGTGAAATTTTTTCGCATTTCAGGAAATTGAATTGAAAAAACAAGAATTTTTATGGTTTTAAGACACATCCATTTTATCAGACTGAGCTTTTTAACTGCTGCTAAGCGAGGTGTTACTGTGCCTCACAGGGATGAAGAATGCTACATTTTATTTTTGTCTGTAGTGAAAAAAATTCTGCATATTTCATTTTTGTGCTTTTTTAAAGTCAGCAATTTGACTCTCATCTCTGTGATGGATTTTTTTTTTTCGCTCACAAGTAAAAAACTAGTTTTTCTATTTCACAGATGTTCTTTCCTACCTGTCTCTCCTTTCAAAATCACATCTTTTGAACAACATTGATTGAGATGACGACTGCTCTCATTTCCTCTTCAAACCTTGAACATCCATGAGAGTATGAGAAAACTGAGCAACATTATTCATTCAGATTGTAGAAACAGTTTTCCTGTTTTAGATGGCGTGTAAAAGCTGAAGATTGGAGCTCCCTGATGGATACATGTAAGCGGGCTGATTTGGCATTGCAACAGAAAACATTTCATGTCAGTAATTATAATAATAAAATAACAATTCAAGTTTAGATGTAATGTCAGTATGTACTGTAGCCAACAAATGCTCATATTTAGCTTTAACTTGATGCTGTACCCATTTTCAGGCACATATGACTGAATAAGCAAGTCAGCATCCTGCGATGCCATCCTGAGATGCATTCAGTTGACAAAACGTGCTGCGTGGTTAGCACATTAGCATTCACCTCAAAAAACTACAACAAATAGTCTATTGTTAGGAAGCTAAATGCATAAGCACACAATACAAAAACTGTTGGGGGGAAATATGAAGAAAAATCTATTTCCCCTCGGTTAAGTCGATGCGGGTGTGCTGTTATTTGATTTTAAGTGAGTCAGTGAGGGAAGCGGATGTTAGCGGAATGCAGCGATGCAATGAGGTGATGATTAACAGAAAGAAAAGGAGTGTCAGTCTGGCCGAGTGTTCAAAGAGTGAAAGGTTACAGGTTTATTTCCTGCAATATCCAAATCTGTGAGATAGCCTAGTGGTAATTTAACTTCATCATATGGCGACACAGTCATGGAAATATGGTGTGGCTAAATCCTGGACCTACTAAACAACTTATTAGCATCGTTGTTGTGAGTGTGTATCAGCGCTACAACCATCATCTCGCTTCTGTTTTACCCCCATTTTTAAATTAGGCTCTTTTTGTGATCTGTTTCATATTCCACAAGGAGCTTGTGGGCAATGAGGTGTGAGTATTGTCTGAGTGATAACCGCTAACTCACAAGGATGAAATGAATCCTGTTTAATTCACTCCTTAGCCTCACACACAGAAGGTAACGCAGGAAAAGTTTTCTGAGCTGGAGTATCTCACTGCAGATCAGTTAAAAAATTAAGCTGTACATTTTCTTTTTTTCTTTTTTTTGAAGCTTACCACCTGGGTCAATCTCAATCCAATTCTTTCATGTTTGATTTTTATTTCAGTACAAGTCTATTCTGAGTAAATCAGCCCACATGAAAGATGGTTTGTTAGATGAGAGATGATACACTCCCTCCCTAACTAAAGTGTGGCAAAAAGGAGAGAGCCCGAGAGGACAAATTCATAGCCTGACTTTCTTTTTATTTTACTTTATCAGATATCAGATCTTTGAAGCCGATCTTTATTTAAACTTGCTTCTGGCGAGTCCTGTTAAGTTTCGGTTTTAATCTCTTATTCTGTTTTATTTCTTTTAGACTAAAAGGTGCAGCTCATGTAAGAGTGGAGTGTTTAAACTTTTAAACAGAGAAACAGGTTTACCTTTATTTTTTTTTTTTCTTTTTTAGTGTGAGAACATTCTAGCAAAGAGGATCGAGGTATTTCCAAACAGAATTCTCTTTCAATTATTTTAAGTTTTGAGAGTATAGTAGGAATTTACAGAGATACGTACTCAGAAGAAGAGATATTCAGAGCACATTGAACATAATACACTAATGTTTTTAACCATCAAACATTTATAATATCATTTATAAAGAGTTCATTTGATATAATTAAAAAACCAACGAAAAGTTTGCATTTTCAGTCATTAGTTAAATATAGATAGTAAGAGATGCATGATTCAGCTGTTGAAAAATGTGATAGATAAGTGGACAACCCCAGCTGTCTGAGTTCTTGTCCACTGTTTCATGCCAAGGTTGATCTTTTTCACAAAGCCTTTCCTTCATACACTTATATTGAAATCCATCAGAATGATTTTCCTGTTGCGAAGTCACCGTTTCTCTTTTATCTTCACCGTATGAACAGAATGTTGCCTGTGTGTGAAACATATTATTCCAAAAAGCTTGGTCTTTGCCAAAATCCAGACTGAAGTTTATTGTAATCTCTATCAGACACAGGTAAAATGGTTGCAACATGTCAGACCTGCCTTCCAAAAGATACCTGCAGAGCCTGTGATGAATTATTGTAAACCGAATTTTTAGTCCAGTGTGTCGACATCAACTTTTGTTCATTGTTGTTGGTCAGATTTAACCTGTTTCTCATCCAGCAGAATCTGGTCACTGTTGCTTTACTGCCACCTGATTCAAAGGTGTGCCTACATGTAAGCATGTACTAACTATTTTTACCACATCAGGGTTGCTTCTAGCCTCCTGAAAGTTTCTTTGTGCTTTTCAGTGTGGAGCTCCTTCCACTTTATGATTTATGTGGTATACTGTTGGACTTAGAATTATGTGTTTTGATTTGGGTCTTTCTTCCCCTTGTGAGCTGCCACAAATGTAACTGGGGCTCCTGGCGGTTTTAGTTTAGGTTTCAGCAATGGCCACCTGTTTGTAAATGATCTATGCCTCATAATGAGTTCTCCAATCTGCTCTCTTTTAGCTTATTTAGAGGCAGTCAGCTTTTATTCAGGGTTAGACTTATTAGTGCTGTGCAGTGAGAGACACGTGGTTAGATGCTGTTTAAGTCACCTGGGAAATCAGAGATTTGATTAGACTACCTGTCTGTTCAACCGGGAAGAAAATACTCAACATTTCAGAGACACAGTGAACTGACTGGGACTCACAGAGATGCAGAAAGACCTGCAGGGGGTTCATAACATAGTAGCACTCTATCTACAGTGTAGCACGTATAGATGTAAAATCCTGACATTAATAGGATTTTACCATGAAATCATGCTTAGAAACTGTATGATTTTTTCTTTCGATTAGCCCCCATTGTCAGGAAACTGTATGATTTTTTATTTTTTACTGGATGTTGTACGGTTTCCTGTTTCCCATCCGGGGATATCCGTAACTCTGAAACAATGCACACACTGACGCACACGCAGGAGTTAGAGACACACAAAGACAATTTAAACAGGATAATTGTCTTCTAATAGGAACATCCATCTGTATTCATCCGTTATCTGGCTCCTTCAGGCTTTTCGTTGTTCTTTCTTTCTTTTCTTTACCATCAGTTTCTGTAATGTCAGCCCTCTGCCATCTTAATCTATGTCTGATTAGCCCCCATTGTCAGGAAGCTAACTTGAAAAAAAAAGCTATTGTTGGTGTCTCAAGGGGATCTTTTGTTTTTTACTTCAGTTTTATTTT
The DNA here is from genome assembly GCA_036024015.1 of Craterocephalus amniculus. Taxonomy (NCBI): domain Eukaryota; kingdom Metazoa; phylum Chordata; class Actinopteri; order Atheriniformes; family Atherinidae; genus Craterocephalus; species Craterocephalus amniculus. Next base: position 11,677 of record JAVQJG010252551.1, on the reverse strand, counting down.
AGAGAGACATCGTATAAATCTACTCTCCTGATCACCTCATTACCTCCCATTAGGAAAATGCAGGAAATAGAAAAGATGTTTAAATATTACTGTTGCATATTTGTGAAATGGAACTTAGGTTATGACCCATCTGAGATTACTTAAGCATTTAGTGTAATGACAAATTAAAAGTACGACCCAAAATCTATGATCTTAAAAATAACGATGAGCTGCAGAAGACGAGACGGGAGACTTTGCGGTGACGGCGGCATGAATACATCCAGAAAACTATCGATTTGATATATCATGCTACCATGTGACACCGTAGTATTTTTTCAGTACAATTTAACCTCTGCTTTCCTGTTTTTGTGCGTAACCAGATTAGTGTAAGCTGCTTAATACTGAGATGTTACTCGGCAACTGTATCTCCTCAGAGACAGCATGCATTATTGTGACACGGCACAGCAACAGCTCAGGAATTTACAACGACATACTTGTTCTTCAAACTTATCCACACGCAAGGTGCTCCGTAACTTTGGAAGCTGTCAGGATGAAGGCATCGGGTATTCATGATGGGTTGTTCTGGCAAAGCAGCTCTGGAAGTGTAGAAGGAACAACCTCAGTCCATCTGGATATCCTTCGCTCTTCAGCAGTTATAATATGAGTTGAGTCCAGTTTTGTGTCTCCAGTCTCTTTCTTTCCTTCATTCCTTCCTTCTTTTCTCCAGGAGCCCCAACTGGCCCCCATTTAAAAGAAGACAACTCCCACTGGCAGCTTCATGCACACTACTACCCCCCTCTGCTACGTTCGGCTACAGTTAAGAAGTTTATGGTGGGCTATGAGATGCTCGCCCAGGAACAAAGGGACCTCACCCCTGAACAGGTTTCTACTGCTGCCAACACTTATTATTCATAGTAACGGAATAAGCAACACATATGTGGATCCACATTTTAGGAAACCTTTACAAAACTCTTCCACCTTGGCCTAAAATCCAGTTAAAAAGTTGATACATTTTGTTTCTGAATACCATTTTTACACCAATAAGAATTTGCTATAATCTTTGTTTAGTAGAAGCATTTTACAACTCACTGGTCCGAATACTTCCAGCTCCCAGGAGACAGTCTTTTCAATACACTTTATTTTTTGAACCGGGGCTGAAGATGACAGCGTTCATTCATCCAAAAAGAGAGTGACTGACAGCTGTCTCAGTCCAGATAAGAGTTGTTAAGTTGTTGGTGTCATAGACCCCACAAGAGACTGCTTGAGTTAGTTTTTTTTTCCATTGCAATCAAAGGCTGATTGATTTATTGATTAATTGATTGATGTATTTATTGTTTATACATGTAAAAGTTTACTATTGCTGTGCTTTGTTTTAGGCTGCTGAGAAATTGAGAAACCTGCCAGATGAGCACTACAAAACCAGAGAAAACCAGGAAAAAGGAGAAGAAACGGAAAAGTGAAGGTTTCCCAGTGGGAAAGTGAGCTTTATTTGAAGGCATACTAGTCGGCCTCCCGGTTAGTATTAAACCACAGTATACTTTTTGGGTTATTTGTGATTTAAAGATCTGTAAAAAGAATTGTAGTGCCTTTTATGACACAGGTTTTTATATGTACATATTTTTGATGCGTTTTGCTGGGGCTGTAATGATGGAGATGAAATTTAGATTTAGTTGTTTTAAAAGTGAAATGTGAAACCCTGCTTTGGTGCTGTCCTTTGTGTTGGATTGCATCTGGGACTAAACTCTTTAGACTGTGGAGGAAAGCTTTCCGATTAAACCAATCAGCATCTTCCGATAACGCCACAAGTTTTATGTGATTTAAATAAAGTCTTAATTTCTTGAAAAAGTTTTTCTTTTTTCTTTCATTTTCTATACTCTGTAGTCTAATTCAGGGTTACAGGTGGGTGGAGGTTATCATAGTAACTAGCAGGTGAGAGGCAGGGTAACCCTGGTCAGCTCTCCAGTGCAGCCAGCATAGCACAGAGAGACAAACCTGCTCACTCCTAAATCTAAAGTGACCAATGAACCATTATTCATGTCTCTGAGATGCCAGAAAGCCTGAAGACCTCAGACATACACAGGGAGAACATGCAAACTCAACCCTCAGAGAGCTTGCTGTGAGGTTGCAGTGCTAACCAACACACCATTGGCATTTCTTTTTTATTATTAAATAAAATATAATTTAATTTGCTGACTGCTTTTAACCTCAAAAGTTGTGAAACTGTGATGGTTGATCTCTCTCTCTCCTTTTTTTGTTGCTTTTTGAATAAATGCATTCACCTGAAACCATAATGGGGCGTCGAGCTGAGGCGTTCATTGGGTTTTTTGTTTGTTTTTCTCTTTTTAAATCTTTTTCTTTTTTTAACTTCTGGTGTTGATTTAAAACAAGGTAGATTAAGGGATTTTTTTTATTTGAGTGTTTTTTAGTCTTGCTGTTTTCTTTCCGGAAAGTGCCTGTGGTGGAAGGTTTTTCGTCTCTGTCCAGACTCACCTCATAGCCTGCTGGTCTTTTACAGTGTAGGTGAGCAGGAATTTATTTAAAAAGGAAGAATCACTTTACATCCAACAATGTTATTATGTATAAGAATGCATTTTTTATAATAATTTCCACAAAGCAGTGGAAAAAGTTTTTGTTTTATTTGTATCTTCAAAATCTAGTTTACAAAGCTCTGAATGGTTCAGGGCCTTCTATTAAAAAGGGATTTTCTTTCTCTCTGAGGGTTTCTTTTCTTATTTCATGAGTTTACTTTTGTTTTTGGTTCTTTTGATGCTTCCTGAACCCTGCTGAAAAGTTTCTAATGTTTGTATGTCTGTGATGTACATGAAATGTGGTATACAAATAAACCTAGATGTGAAAGGTAAGATTCAAATATGCACACACACACACACAAACGATAGAAGTGAACTTGTAAGGTCATACAGGCAATGACATTAGAAAAACACACTCACATTATTCATTATTCATACCTCTTCCCCTGCAGCTCAAACTCAGGTTGTCTGTAAATATTGATAGTGGGTTTTGTTAAAACGTTTGGATGAACAGTTGGCCATCTCGGTGTAGTTTATGGACTGAGGGCTTCATCGGGGCATGGATGCTGCTTAGAATGTGTGTGTGCAGGAAAATGTACAACCCTTTTTTATGTACTGTGACACACCTCATTCATTCAGGTCAATATTTATCCAGTACTGCAGGCTCACTGCGAATCCTCTCCTCATCTTTTTCATCACCCCTTGGAGACCTTCTGGGTGGGTATGTCTGCGTATTGAAGATATATATTCCCTATCTCCTCACAGACAGCAGGGAAGGTGTGTGCTTTTTTTCTCCATACTGGCAGTGGAAACGGAGATAGTTTCGTATCTTTAAATTCTTGTCAGTCTTTGCAGAATGTTTTGGTGGAGAACTGTTCTGTCAATGCTGCTAATGATGGCAAATTGTCTTTTGGAAGTTTGATTTCAATGTTTTAGTTTATAATGTAAAGTTGTAACATATCTTGATGTTCAATAGTTAAATTTGTTATTGGATTCACGTTTGTGTTTTACTGCAGCATTGTTTCATCAGAGATACTTAATGAGATATTTTCTGCACATAGACTTGGTCTGTCCAGAAAAACAAAAAGGTTTTGGCACAAATAGATGCAACAGGTTGAATCAGCTTTGGACTTGTCAGAGCTAGAGATAACTCATGGCTGTTTAAGAGATCTAGAGTAAATATATAGCATAATTCTTGTATTTCTCCAGCTATCCTGCTTTTCTGCTTTCCTTCCTTCAAGGAGGTATCTTAACCAGACGCAGAGATGCAGAATTTCTACTCTGAGCCGGCTCCATGACTAAGCTTTTTTAGCTTTACCTCTTATTAAAGACAGCCGTGACATCCTGCAAAGGAAACTTTTTGGTTGCTTGTTTCTACAATCTCATTCTTTTGATCACTACTCACAGCTCATGACCACAGAAGAAGGTAGGACTGTTGATCAACCAGTAAACTGAGAGCTTTGTTCTTTGGCTTAGCCCCCTCTTCATCACCACAGGCGGATTCAGAGCATCACTAACGCTGTATCGATCCACGAGTCATCTCTCAGTCAATCTCCCACTCCATCAGTAAACAAGATCCTGAGATGCTTGAACTTCTTGACTTGGGGCAGGATCTCATTCCTTACCAGGAAAGGATGCACCACCCTTCTCTGGCTGAGGACCATGGTATTGGTTTTGTGGGTGCTGAGCTTCATCACAAAGACATCACACTTGGTTATGAACCGCTTTAGTGAGAGTGGACGATTGCAGCCCAATTTAGCAATCAGGTCCAGATCATGTGCAAAAAGCGGAGACGCGATCCTGAGTCCACCAAGCCAGAACCCCTCAGTGTCTTGGCTGTGTCCTACAAATTGCCATTTCTTTATATATGAATCTTGAATATTTCATAAAAAAACATTTACAAAACTGTTAACAGCATTATAAATTGACAGTTTCAGGCAGATGTATTTTGGGTGATAAACTACTGATAACTTTTCATACCATGCCCAATTTTTGATGCATAGTTACAGGGCAGGTAGTACTGAGGAATTCAGCCTCAACTTATGTGGAATTATCATCCTGCGGACTCATTTGCATGTGTAAAATCCATTTCATCTTGTTGCAATGGATAGCAGCTTGTGACATTTCTGGGAGACAAAACAAATGTACTATTTTGAGTATCATGGGAGTTAATGATGGCCATTTTTGTTTTTTTCTTCTTTGATATTTCTTTAAATGGAAAAGAATGGAAACAGTCTTTGAAATGAGAATAGATGTTTACCTTTTTAAATTTTGCATTGGCTTATTAGATCAATTAGACATCAGCACATAGATCTTTAAGAAGTTGCTGAACCATCACAAAATAGGAAAGAATTTGTATTAGTGTTAAGAATCAATGGTGGAAACATTATGCAACGATCAACAAGTTTGGTCCGTGAGGGCTAGTGTCCTGCAGGATTTTATCATTTCGAATGAATAGGTCATAACTTGTTCATAACTTGACAACAAGCTCTTGAAGAACCATTTTTTTACGTTGCGAATGGGAACTAACATTTCATTGAGCGACTGAAGAAGATTTCCTTATAGTTATGCTTGGACTGTTAAATGGGAAAAATCCTTTGGCATTCAGTACATGGAAATTAGATTACAGAAAAATAAAGGAATCTATTGATCTCCTTAAGAAAAAAAGGCCACTGTTTGTCTTACAGTCCCTGAATAGTGTACAGTATGTACAGTTTATAATAGGTTGTAGTTACCTGCAATGCTTGTGGTCCGACTTCTTTCTTCACCTTGTAGTTTAATGTGCACTTTGCTGCTCTGCCCACTTATCACGGCTTATTTAATCATTTTTATTCTTTACAATGTCACAAAATGTTTAATTAATGTAAAAAATATCAATAATAATGATCTATAAAAAAACTGTAAAAGTTAGAAATACCAAAAATGATAGCATAAGTGGTATAAATGTCCAGAAAAGGCTGAACATTTTGATATTTGAACGGTTTGAAATGCATTTAGTATTCAGAACGTGTGGGTTTTCAAAGAATGTGGATGTACAGAGGAAGCACACTCACTCACGGTGCACCTCATGTTATAGATATAGAAAAAGGATTGAAATGGGTTGAATCCTCAGTTTTGTCTAATTCATTCAAAAGAAAAATAGAGATCTGTTCAGTCAGCTTTCACTGTTGCAACTTTAATTCTTATGTAGATTGAAAAGTAAGTCTACCCTTTTTTGGGATTTGGGGCTTTGGGATCTACAGCATTATGTAACCAAACTTAGAAAGTAATAATGTTATTGTATGTTCTCATGGAAATAAGAACTAAAACGGTTTCTCTTAAACAGTTTCCCTGTGTGTATCACTTGAATCCTTTTTTGTTGCTTCTCAGACCTGCTTTAGCTTTTCTCCTCTCTGGAACTGGGCTAAAAATTTGGAAATAAGCAAATTTTAAAAGTAGCAGCCACCATGCAGTGTTAGTAAAGGAGGAACAATAATCCATTTCATGTAAAATCTAACCTTTTGCTTGGATCATCATCCTTTGTTGATTTTTTCCCTATTGAACCATGACCTCTCTCTGCAGGGAGCCCCATGTTGAAAGAGACTAACAGTAGACCTCAGACACTAAAAACTTTCACAGCTGGCTTCTGGAGCCATGAAGGGCTGGTGTGATGACAATGAACAAAGAACAATGGTTTTGTGGTATGCAGAGACGCTTTATTGTGACTAAGAGGGAGAAAAAAAGGAATATATATATATATATATAGAGAGAGAGAAAAATCATAGTATTATGATGGTAATAATGGTATTAGTATCAGTGTATATACTGTTCGGCTGTAAAGTAGTAGCAGTAGTACAACAAAAAGTAACAATTACAGTTATAGTATATGTATAATTCTTATTTCTGTTTTGCACTGGTATTTGTTCAGTATATACATGAACAACAGAGGGCAGTAAGAGACTTAAAAACTATAAGAGTGGCCTCCCAAGGTAGTAGCAAGTTTATAACAAGGAATCTTAATAATTATCTGAAATCAATTTGTTGGATCATTTACCAGAATATCGGAAAGAAAAGGAACTCTGTGCACCAGATTTAATCATAACTGAGACATTTTCTGGATGAAGATTATAATGAAACCTACAAGTGAGCAGCTCTAGGGGATAGTTATTTTTTACTTATTTTATTTTTAAGCTGAAACCCTACCCATATTTAACAGTGCTGAGCAGATGATACAATACAAACCCATATTGTTCATCCTTACAAGCTTATTTTTCTAAAGCCAGTTAGTTTGAAAGGCTTTCAGTAAATGATGTAATATGGGTAATAGGGGCTAGCATTAGGGTGCAGCGGTTAACAAAACTGCTCACCAGTGGGGATCTTCGGTCCTGCTGGGCGGCTGGGCAGTGGGGAGTTTTCACATCCATTTGAATCTGCCAGGGTTTTTCTCTTCATGTTACAAAAATACATGCTGAGGATGGTTAATTGGCGCACCTGACTTGAATGTTGTCAGCCCATTAAAGAGCACAAGGTGACCAAATCATTGTCAGGATTAGGACAGCAGTGTTCTCATTGTTTTTGTAAAAGATTGTGATGTGAGCAAAAAAACAGGGGAAAGCTAAAATGTCAGAGTGACTATAAGTAAAACTAGAGCTCTCCTGTTTTGCACATCATCCTACTTAACACACTGGAATGAATGATGAGCTGGGATTGTAATATGACTAAAGAAAACCATGATGCAGATTATTTATTTCAGGTAGATGTGCAGCGGTGCAGGGTGTTGCCAAAGCAGACTCATATAGGAGAACCAAGTTCAAATCCATCTTTCCATTCCTATTAATGTTTGTGGTGGGGGCTAGAGCCTAACCCAGCAAACTTCTCTGGCAGGTTGTAATCTGTTTTGGATCATTCTTGGATGCCCAGACAATACTGGAAACCACATAGTTTGAATTTATTAGCCCCAAAGTTTAGATAGTTGAGCTTGTACATGCAGAGATTCTTTTTTTTTCCTTCTTTTGACTTTCATAGAGCAATACAGTTTTTGCAAACCAGCAGCTTTAACAGGTGAAAAACCTTTTTGACTCATTTTAAGACTTTCTAGTTGAGAATTTTCATGGTATTGCATAGCATATTATTCCACTGGCTGCTTCAAAGATCAACCTCAAGTTTGTTCTTGTGTTGTCACTTTTCCTGTTGCCTTTCTTATTTTCCCTGTTCCTGTCTTTGTCGCTTCCTTATCAACCCTGATGGATAATTCATCTGCATGAGAGCTGACTAAGCAGCTGTTGAGGGTTATCCTTTTTTTCCACCATTTTTCTTTTAACATTGACAAGAGAAGCAGATACGAATCGATCGGCCTGCATGACTGTAGAAGTTTCACAGCTCTCATGCGAATTACAAGAACAGGTGAATTTCAGAAATTGAATATTAACTGCCATAGCTGAGCCGACTTCCTTGACTCTATGCGTAAGACTGAAGAGATGGTTGTTGGGTCACAATATTCATTGCTTTGTGTGAGATAAGAAAGGGTACATTACATCCCAAGCATCTTCACATTTGCATTGTAAAGGAGAGAAATAGAGTCCTTCAAATATCTGAATCAAATATTCAACTGTATTTGATTATCAAACACACAAGCATTCAGAGAAGCTGCGAGTGATAACTTAGCTCTGGTCAAATCAAGATTAGAAGGACAAAAGCCTAAATAACTGCCTTTATCAGCTTCTGAGAAACAAGAAAACACATCATTTTATCACGTTTGCTATCGCATGGTTAAACAAACCCTGCTGCTGCTGTGGATGTTATCTCACTGACCATGTTGTTTATTGTTCCATTTATTGTGTGGTCATTTCCCCCTTTTTCATTACTGAAACAAGTTGATTGAAAAAACCCAATGATTTTCCCTGGAGACGAGTGTAATCCCCAGCGTAAATGAATAGTCGCTGTCCAGTGCCCAAAGTTTGGTCTGTTGCTCACAGATTAGAGTGGGAATGTGGTGAAGCACATGTTTCAACACCACGTGGGGAATTTTCAAAGGTGAGATAAATAAATTCCCATTTGGAACATGCGGAGCAAATATACCCGTATTAGCAGCAACTCAAGAAAGGTGAAGAGAGACCAATATTTTCTCTTCTTTGCGCCTTCACACACATGTCAAAGCTGGAAAAGACAAACACATCTTGATTTTGTCTCATTTTCTTTTGGCAGTTAGATACAAGAAATTGACATCTTGTCCAACTAGCTTATGGAAGTGATAGGATCATCCTCAGGAGTGAAAATTTTCCAGCTGTTATTGATTTTGGTAGCAACTAAGACATTTCTGGTGTAACAGCTGCTGTAAAAGTCGTGATTTCCCTCATGGCCACATAGATTTCTTCCATGTAGACTGTCAATTTTGTTCAAAGAGTTCCTGAACACGCTAGGAAGAGTTAGTAATAATAAAGCTAACTCTAAAGACTTGTTAAAATGACTTTTCTGTGTTATTGATATTGAAGCTAAAAGGAAAGACAGGGGTAACAGGGGTATCCTACAGTGATGAAACCCTTCCAAAGTCTGACTCCAAACACCAAGAAAGATCAACAGAATTACACTGGCTGCATTTGACAACTTATTCAGTTTAAATGTCCCATCCATTCGTCATTTCTTTTTCTCTAACCTGCAGACAAAACAAACAAATGCAAATTATTCACAAACATGCAACCACAAGACAGTGAGGTTTAATAAGCTTAAACACATGTTTTTCTATTTTTTATTTAAGTAAATTCATAATCATGACTGGAATTCAAAGACTGTTTATGTTTCCTTTTCTGGTGTCAATAACAATCCAAATGACTGACAAATGCTCAATGAAATCTTAGGATACATGATTGAAAGGTTGCCTGGACAACTTCCATGCAAAATCAGCTTCTCTTGCCATATTCAGATTTTTAAAATAGCACTTGAATAACCTTAAAATGGTAGGTTAGCAAGGCTGGTACTGTGAGCTGCAACATTAGAATATAAAAACCTCTATTACATACCTTTGTATGGGCCTTTTGGAATAATTACAAAAACTTAATGATCCAAATTACTGATGTAAATATGTTTCATTTCTCACGTCTCTCTGATGGGACTGCAGTTATCATAGATATGTGAGTGTTGTGTGTTCGCGAGAGGAAGACAGTTATTATTTTTTTTGTTTCTACGTTATACGCCCCCCACCACACACATGCACACTGAAAGTCTTGCCCACCCTCTGCTCCAGCCCCCATACAAGTGTATGTCTGCCACTGATGAGGAGGTTTTTAAAAGCAAAGACAGAAGGTGTGTGTTCAGAGGTAAAATCAGGGGCTTTAGACTGGAAACAAATTAGCGCCAGCTAGCAAACGATGACAAGGTTGCTGAGATACGCAATGGCAGAGGGCTGACACTGGACCAGGTTTTTTATAGCAGCAGAAAGATGAAGAGCAGTTGGCCGAAACATTCTGCACCTGTCTCCAATTCTGTAATTAAAAAGACAATCACACTCACACAGAGACTGCCAACGAAGTGGCCCACGTAGGGCAACAATGACTGCACAGAGTGGAGGATCTCCATGGATTAACTTTTATACCCGGCTTTCATTTTAATTCTTCTGACCTTCCAAGAATAGAAAATGCTCCTGTTTATTGGATTAGTTCACAGTTCACTTCTGACCAGATATCACAAATCCTCACACAAATCTTGATGTCTGTATTCGTTCTTATACAGGATGTGCCAGAAACACATTTGTTTGTTATACTCATTTACAAGGACACAGTTTGTGCTTTGTCAGTATGTTGAGAAACTAAACCAAGCTAAATGTATGCTAAATCAATTCAATGCTCGTCAGCGGAAAAAATACACACAGAACTATTGACAAATAAAAGACAGAGTAATTCTTATTCAAAAAACACAAACTGAGATGGATTACTCATCTTTGATTAAAGATGATTAATAAAAACAGATTTATTAGCACATATTTGGCACATATTTTGAATAAAAACACCTGTGGAAGCCAGTCGGAATATGTGACAAGCAGAAGAAATATATCAAGCATGTATTGAACTGAATAATGTTTTGTTTATCCCAAAGAAAACTATTAGTTTGACTAAAAACATCCATAATTTTAGGAAAATTAAATGAGTCTATAACAGCAACTAGCAGGTGAGAGGCAGGGTAAACGCTGTACAGGTTGTCAGTATATCAGAGGGCCAACAAAGAGAGAAAAAGAACCAGACACACTAATTTCTAGAGGGGAATACAGTAACTATTAAACCTAATATGCATGTCTTTGTAATGTGGGAGGAAGCTATGGTACCCGGAGACAACGCCCAAATACATGGGGAGGCTCGAAACAGCAACCTTGAGGCTGCAGTGCAAACCACCATGCAGCCCCTTAAAGAACATATCAAGGATTAAAGGTATGATGTCTCCACAGGATTTAGGCTTAGTTTACACAACGCTGCAACCAAATTAGCATTTTCCCCCTTTTCAGGATTGAAAAAAACTATATTGCCAAGACTCTTTAAAATAAGTGATAACAATGTACTGTAGTACACATTGTTGACATGGCTGCAGAGTGGCAGTTTAAAGTTATTTTTAGAGTGGCCTTTTGTTGTGTGCAAGAGAGGCCAGATCACAACACAAACATGTCTTGCTCTCTCAGGGTTGTCGTGTAAACATGGCCTTAGAAAAACGTGTCCATGAATTAAGTTGACTAGACTACTGTAATGATCCTTACAGGTCTCCCTAAAAAGTCCATCAGACAACTGCAGTTAGTCCAGAATGCTGCTGCTTGATGCTAAACATCAGGAAAGTGGATCATGTAACACCAGTCCCCAGATCTATACACTGACTCACTGTTTGTCAAAGAATTGACTCCGAAGTCCTGCTGTTAGTTTACAAAGGACTGAATAAATATTCTGACTTAATCTGATCAGATCCCTCAGGTCTTCAGGGTCAAGGTCAGAAAATAGAACAGATGCCGAAACAATCGCTCCATGGCGCACAGGAATTCTGGTGCGGCGCAGCGCTCCCGATGTGGAAGACACCAGCTTTTAACATGGGCGCCGAACAGAGCTGGACTGGCCATAGGACATACCGGGCACTTTCCCGGTGGGCCGATGGTGATTCTGGACCGGGCCGAAGGATTTTTGTTTTTTGAAGAGGAGGAAGAGTTCCTACACATCTTACTA
>JAVQJG010252538.1:0-10292 GCA_036024015.1 Craterocephalus amniculus | reverse complement strand
CTCGTGACGGTGCCAAGATGGCGGAGGAAGGAAACGCCCAATGTGCATCACTTCAGCTCAATACAATCCTATGGGTCACGTGGTTTTAGGGTTTGTCCATTCTTTTTACAGTCTATGATATATATATATATGTATATTATATAAAGACAGCCAGTGGTTCCACACGCCACACAAGGTGTCCTTACTTTTCACTGAGCACCTGCCCCCTATCTGTCTGTGCACGCCACTGCTCGGTAATGTAAAAGAGACTTGATGTGTTGCCATTTATCCCTGAAACTTATTCCATTTGTATTATGTTGAAAAGCAGGCGTTGATTGCGACAGTTAAATCTGTCAGAAACACAATAATTGTTCTCATTTTGCTCTGTAACAAAAGGTTTGACATTTTCAATGAGCAGCAAACACAATCAAAATCATTAGCAAAGCAGCGATGAACTTAAGAATCTGCAATGAAAACTCATAAAATTTTATATCCTGCTGTGTTATTGTTGTAATTAGATGATAGTGGCTGCTGTGACTTCCATGTTTTAGCACATTATTTTAATCTATCCTTTTTCCTGATAACTAGCTAAAACAACACCCCAGCTGTTTTCCTGCCGGGTTCCTCTCAATCACAGCTTCCTCCATTTGCTCTTTAAAACCTATTACACTGAGCAACTACATTCAGAGAGAGGAAGAGGCAGACCAGATCAGTTCTCAAAGGGATTATCTACCCTCACAGCTATAAAACCTTAAATTGTGAACTCTGTGTTTTTGTTCCCTGCAGGACAAGGAAGAACAAATCCTCCGTTCTGATAGGTCCGATAATCAGCAGAATTTATAAACTGGTCATATTTGTAACTTCATCAGTAATGTCCCCTTCATGAGAGTAGTTTTGTGATGATTTGCTCAGCCGTTGCTCAGTGTAACAGAATACATCTCTGTCCATGGTAATTGTATTTCTCTTATCACCTGGCAGACCATTTATTTTGTCCCCAGAATGCCTCCTCAGAGGTAGCAGGTCTATTTCCACAGGTTCAGTTCGTAAAGGTAAGGATAATGCAATCTCATTCACAGAGTGTCTTCTTGTTGGCAGAAACGCTGCCTTCTGTATGGAGTGTTGGAGAGGTGGGAGTTGGCAAAGGATCAAGGAACCATCACACACACTGGGACTGGACCGACACCAGTCTGAAATACTGTGGTCTGACCCCGCTCGGCTGTCTGGACTTTCTCTGACCTTTTGCCTCAGTCCCTGGACTCTGGCTAAGTTCAATAGCCTAGGGATGGTAGCCATAGATGCAGATGCTGCCACAGCAGCTGCTATATGGTGACGTTCAACTGAAGTTACTTTTGTGTCTGTGATCACTGTGGCAGGAGACACCATTGCAGCTGAGCTGGAAAATGAGGAAGTGCTGAAAAGAGCAGATACCTTCTGATAGTACCGTGTCCGTATGAACTTAGCTGAGCGATATAGATCTCCGATGAAACAATAACAGATAGGGTTAAGGCTGGAGTTCGTCAGGCCCAGCCACTGAGCAAATGGCCGCGTCTGCAGGAGCCAAGATGTTGGCCTTTGTTCGCAGTCAATCCAAAGGTCAGTTAAGTAGAGCGGCAGCCAGGACACTGCAAACAGAAGCACCAGACACACCACCATCTTTGCAATTTTCTGTCTTGTCTTTAGGCGTGAGGTGTGAAGAGCTCGGCTGCGAGGATCGAGATCAGCGAAACTTGATTTCTTTCCTCCCCAAAGCTGTCTTCCAGTCAGGAAGCTGATGGTGAGATTAAATGTCACTGGCAAACAATATAGCATCACGAACAGCAGCACATTGTACCTGTGAAAGAAAAGTGAAACAAGAAAAGGACATTTAGACACAAGTTTGATTTCCTTTGAAACATATATCTGTTTTTATTTTATTTTCTTTACCATAAGTAGCAATAAGCAATTTAGAGACATATTTATCACCAAATATAGCCTGCAAATTCCAAATATGAGTCCTTCGTTACACCAAAGTTAGTCATGGAGTTCCACAGGCTACAGTGCCAGGACCAAAACTTTTCAGCTATGGCTCAGGCTTTTGAGTTAGAGGATATATTTGTGACTACTGAAGCAAGTTTCTCCTCTTATTTGTATCTACATTTTATGAAACTATTGTTGTTGTTTACAAGATTACATGAAATCCTTCAGATTACATTTTTGTTCATATGTTTGACACAAAAACAAGCAAAAAGTCTGTAATGACCAAATTCATCGTATTTTCAAAAGATAAACAAATGTTGACTTTTCATGCTAGAAACACAGAAAAGGGAAGTGGCATTTTAAATTGTGTTACATCACTTTCTTTTAATGTTATGGAAACAAAAGATAATTATTCATATTTAGAAAGAGGGCTCTGCATTCATGCTTGTTTAATCAAAGATCTCAGTGCATAACCATATGTGTCTTGTTTGTCTGCTTATAATGCACATTTATAATGCATCACACATTTTTCATAAGAGGCAAATCTCTACTGCAGGCGAGCCAGTCAAGCAAAAACACTCTGTGCATGAAATCTGGCTTTGTCCTGAAACATCCATAGATCTGGGAGTACAGCATGATGTATGGCTCAATGATTCCAATAAATGTATCTGCTACAGCCGTGGTACTAAAGCATATGTGAACAGGCAAAACCATGTGTCCCTTTACTATCATAAGTGTTAGCTGTTGCTAATTTTGAACAAAATGTCCAGTCACCCTACAAGTGACCACCATCATTATGATAGAATAATTGACTAATAATTATATAAATGATAAATTATAATTATATAAATTATATAAATAATTGTCTAAACAGTCTAAGCAACAGTCTTTGTTTTTTGGGTGGGGTGATTTACGTCTCATTGCACAGCGATACGGTGCTGTTTACAGGACTGTGTTAAAAGAAGCATGTGGTTCTTTAAGGTTGAGCTAGAGAGAAGGAGAGAGGAAAAATGCATAAGTAGGTCTGAGTCACCACACACACACCTCACAGCTCTTCTAGTTACAGCAGAGTCCTGTGTCTGCTTCACCACTGCTGGGTAAAGTGAAGGCAGCTAACCATGAAGCTAGCTGCAGCTTCAGCCAAGGAGAAATTATTTCGCCTCAGCCTGTCGACTTCAGTTTGGACACAGAAGCAGGAAAGTTTAACAGCTGCTTCTGCTTAGGGCTGGGAAATATATTGAGATTTTCAAATATATCAAGACTTTGTCACACAAGATATAGAATAAGGGAATATCGTTTATATCGAGTTAGCTTGTTTTGAGTTGAAAGTATCTCTTTTTTTTGCATTTTGCTAAAATTATCGAGATATGAATATCGGTTCATATCGCCCAGCCCTGCCTCTGTCTGAGTTTTGTCTGATAATAGAGGCAACAAACAGAGTAGCACTGTTACTAAAACGTCATATAAATCATGCACTTCAGGAATAAAAAGACCAGGTGGAAAGATGAGGAAAATAACTGGTTTTGTTGTTGCTGAATAAGCCTGTAGCTGTTTATTTAGCTCACCTGGCATAGCAGCCACACCATGAACGCAGCCAGCCCAAGTTCAATGCAGATGTTTCCCTAGCCCACTTTCCCCGTGGAGATTGTAATTTTTTCCTTTTCTTATTAATAAGATCATGACGACATAACAACTTATGGATTCTGAAAAGCCTGACCAGACCTAACATGTCCATCCCTACTATCCAGCTAAGATGAGCTTGTGCTGAGAGAAATGTGCAGCATTTCTTCACCGAGTTGACAAATTGCTTCCTCCTTTTTTAGAGCAGTTTGAGGTTACATCTTTCAGACATAAAGACTGCTGGAGCCAAAACAAAACACATAATTACATCCTCAAAAACATAGTCCTCTGATTATGAATCTGTTGCAACTGCGATTAAACTGATGCCGATGTGAGTGAAATTATGTAAATGTGAGTGCCTGAGTCTTTTTATAAGATTGCCAATAAGAGAAATTAGTCAAGTCCAGTGTTAATAATAGAATCACTGATTAACATTGATACATTGTCATTGGCGCACCACACTGTACGGAATCACAGTAAAATCTGCTCAACAGGAGTGAAAAAAGAAAGTAATCCACAGGGATAATCCCCATAATTAACTGGTTTTTGCAGCACAGTTAATTTCAATCTCCAAAGGCCACAACACCTTGTCTGAATCCTTGCGGAATGCTGAATACTGGTGCATATTGGTGTATCCTGCTGAAGCAGGTTTCACTTCATTATGCACAAAACTGTTTAGGCTTATTAAAGCCTTTAACACTATTTCCCATCATATGTTTTTTATTTTTCTTGGAATTGTCATATTAAATATATACAGACTTTTCTATATTTAAGATATCTGTAATGCAGCCTTTTATTACTGTTGTCAATGTCTGTTATGTTGAGGTCCCTATATTATGTTGTGCGTGTATTACGTTTTGGCCATATATTGTGTTACTATATGATGTTTAAGTCTGTTTACCTAGGACCAAATTTAGAAATTGACGACTGGCTATAACTTTGCATATTTATGTGAAAATATCCATTAATTTACCTGCTCCCTATTCTTCAACATATAAATTGAAACTGATAAGTGAATCTCAGACAGAATTTTGCACAGGTAAGTGAACAATACCCTGTTTGTAATAGAGTACTTCTTCTATAACCAATCCTGACACCCTCTCAATTGATCTGACTCTATAATCTTGCAAAGTGGTGCTGTAAACGTTTCCTTCTTTTGTTTCCTTTTTCAGTTTTCATACTTTAGTATTTAGCTACAAGAAAATCCAGCATTTTCAATAAAAATATTTTCTGAATGCAATTAAATCAGTCAATAAAGATTAAAAATAATTTATCTGGACTTGAATCTGTTAAAAGTGTGGAAATGAGTTGGAAAATTAAAGTTTTGTATAAGAATTTAATTTGCAGATCTAAGAAGTCTTTTAAGTGTGTTTCTCTCCTGTAGCTCAGATAATGGTGCAAGTATTCTGGCATGGGCGAAGTTATCAATTACATAGGCTGTCATTTCAGTATTTTTACAGCCAAGAATGCAAGGCAAGTGAAAAAAACCCTTGACAGTATAACTCTTTAGAGGAAATTTATATTTGCATCATGATGTTCCAGGAGCTGTAATAGTCTAAAAGTACCTTTTGTGATGCTCAAAGTGTTGTTTCCACATTTCTGTCCCTCAATGCCAACAGGCTGAAGCAGATGGCAACCTTCCTGCCTTTGCCAGAGTTAAAACAGATTTCTTCCTATAGGGGAGTGTTCAATTTTTTACTACATACCATTAAGTGTCTTCAGAAGAAAGGCACTTTGGCATTAAAGTACTGCATAATGAAGAAAAATCAGTAAGCTCAAATGTGCAAATGTAATTATGGAAAAAGAGAAAAGATGGTATCATATGAATATTAGTGAAGCGTGATGTTTTTATGACATCTTTCACTTCTGCAGTGCAACTTAACTCTGTTATTAGATGCACAATGGACTATTAGACTATTTAATTTTAACTATTTTCATTCACAGATTGTAAGGGAATAAAGAACCAGTATTTTGCAGTCTTACAGCTCCAAACAACAATTGAATGGTCTAACAATTGAGCCAAGTCAAATTTATTTCTAACGCTTATTTTAAAAAGCAGCAGCCATTGACCAATGTGCTGTACGTAGGAGTCAGTCCTTTGTGCGGAAAGTGATTCCCAGACAGTTAGTCATGATAGCAAAGAGACTAAATTTATCCAAGAACAGATTATACAATATAAGTCAATCTCTGTTGTCTGGCTCATGAACAAGCAAGCCAAACTTTAAAAGGTGTTACAAGCAGATCTGGTATGGACTTGAAAAAACCAGTTAAACATTGTCAGGTACTGTAGAAGTCCCTCAAACAGCTTGCAAAGATTACAAAAGTTTATGTACTAAAAGACTGCCCTGGACATCCAGAGATCTGTCCCAGACAGGCTTCTATATTTCTGCCTGGGTTGGATGCCCTTTTTCAATGACGAACCAGCTGCTCTATTTCATACATCAAATGATGGACTCAGTCTGAACCTTTTCATACAAACTAGCAACACGAGTGACTAATGTACTGCATTAGGGTACCTACCCCTGTTTAAGGCGATGTTCAGGCCACTCCTCCTGACAGACCAAGATGGTAAAAGTCTCAAAGGTGATTTCCCGCCGCCGGTTCATCACTGCAATTGGAGCACACATCAGGGAGGACACTGTCCACACTACGGCAACAGTTGCCAAGATCCGGCGGCGGGTAAACATGGAGCGAGCTCTAAGAGGTGACCGGACACTGTAGTAACGATTGACACTGATAACAGTCAGTGTCAACACGCTGGCTGAGACTGAGACGGCCTGCGTGAAGGGAACGGCCCGACACAAGAGGTCACCGTAGACCCAAGTGGTGTAGATCTGGTTTCCCAGAGTGATGGGCATGCAAACACACACCACGGCCAAGTCACACACGGCCAAGTTCACCAGGAGACTGCGTGTAGCACTGACACCAGCTAAGCGCCGACTGCGCCTACTGGTGAGGACCCGCAGGGACATCAGATTCCCAATAAATCCCAAGATGAATGACAGGCAGTACATGATTGTTAAAGCAATGGTACTGGGTTCATGGAGGGTCCAGAGCAGCATATTCTCCAGGTCTGTCATGTCATTGGCTGAGATGTTGGAGAGAGAAAAGGGAAAGGAAGAGGTGGTTGTTACGCTCAAGGCTGAGGAAGAGGTCGTAGGAATTAGAGGGAAGGAGATAAGGGAGGAGTATGGGATAAGGGAGGAGGGCAGCGGTGAGGGCAGAGGCTGATAGATGGGAACAGTAGGGGAGCTGAACACCAGAATGCTGTGGAAGCTGTAGGTGTGATTGAGCTTTTCCTGCAGCGGTGGGGAGAAGCTGGGCTGAGCCGTGCTCAGACCTGATGGTGGGTTTTGGGTCTGATCCATGCTGCTTCCCAGCAGGAAAAAGATAAGGGGGGCAAGAGAAGTAAAGATAGAAAGTAGAAATCTCACTTTCTGAGTTTCCTTCTGTCCCTCATTTAATCCAGCACAACACAAGGAAAAAGTCTAAAACTCAAAAATCACAAGCAAAGAGTCTTGAACTCCTCACCAAACATGGTACATCAGGTTTGCCATTTTAGAGTCGCAGGTTGCAGGTCCCTCTGTTGCATGCGGGTGAAAGTCTCTGAAGAAAAATGAAAATCACAGTCCCTCGTCTTGTGCCACATCCTGTGAGTCAGCTGGAGTCATGATGCTGCTCAGCTCTGGTCCCAGTGCACTTCTTACATAACATGTGTATTATCATTCCTCCAGGGAGTGGCTATTTGAACCAGATAATCCCCCAAAACACATTAATAGACTTTCTAACCTTCAAGGAGGGTCAATCTTATGCATACTTCCCACCTCCTCACTCACTTTTCCTCTTTGCACCTTTAATCCATCACACAGATGAGAACAGATCTGTTTAAAGAAACATGTTATCAATAGATAAATCCATCTCAAGCTGAACCAACTGCAACAACAGCCAACAATATATTCCTGGACATAAAATACAAATGACTTATATCTCTTCAGATCTGATTCAAAATTAGCAAAACTGTATAATTAGTCTATTATTAATCCAAAATATGTTAATGTGATATCTATGAGCTAAGACTTAGTTGCACAAGTCACTACAATCATGTTAGAATCTTCATTAACAAGCCAAGCACAAATTGTGAAGGCAATATGCGATTAAGGGGGAAACAAATAATCAGAATAATTAGCTGGCCATTTCAGAAAGAATATCTAAGATTTCTTTTCATATTTACTGACCATGCGCGGATCCTCTGATGCCGAGAGCCTCAAGGTGTTTAGGAAGCTGTGAAATGCTGACTGAGGATGTGCACCAAAGACAGAAAAGAAAAGAAACAGCGGCAAAGTTGCTCTTGCTTCGCTTACATTAATCTCTACATCTTTAAAGCTGCTTGTTTTTGAGATTTCCGGGTTCCCGCAAGCTTTATTTCTTGGTCAAACGGGCTCCTCGGATATGCACGCTCCTCTCGACGAGCACCGAGCGCAGCCGCCACTGCAGGACTGCGCTCGGTGTGTGAAAGAGGAATGCAGTCATGGATGCGCACACACACGCGCTCGCATCGTCGTTTTCACCCACAGCTCTGTGAAACCCTAAAATCAATGAGAAGGTGGCTGCCAGCCCTCTCTGCAGAGCTTTTCTTTCCATTAGGCTACAATCTTAAAATTTGCTGGTTCGGTGTTTTTTCTGACAGTCTTTTCCTCTGATTTATAGGAACCGAAACTTAATAACTACTTATTTAGGTGTCACATCTCAGAGATGCTCAAAATGACTACACGAATTTTCACTGCTGGATTAATTTTTAGGCATTTTTTCCTGCACATAGTTCGTTCAAAGCTCCAGTATATTGAGCAGCTTAAGGAGCATGTCAGTCCAGAATCCATTTCACTGCTTCTCAGAATCCAACACTTTACAGCAGAGAATGTGAACTTGAAGCGTGAACCTCTGCAGAGAAACCTCATGAAAACATATAAACAAATACATGGAGGTCTGGATGCAGAGAAGCTTGATGAATTGTATCATGTGTGTCTCTGGAAGAATGCAAGAGGAGAAATGGCTGAGGGGTGTTTTGTTTTTGTTATTGTCACTGTCAACCATTTATCCTGAATGCGTAGCAACACTCAGCAGCGTGGCTACCATAACATTTGACAGTGACAAGTTTGGAGTGAGCTCAGTGGGAGCCAAAACACACCTCTGGGCTCCATAAAGAGATGTTTGACCAAGAAATACAGTTTCGATTGCTCCATCAGATGACCTGGCCTGCACAATCACCTACTCTACACATGGGAGATGGCTGCATAGTGGAGTAAAAAAAAGCAACCAAGGTACTCTGCTCACGTCAATCACAAGTCTGTGAAGAGAAAATGGGGAGTTATCAAAGTAGACGGTTATTTTAAAATCTGAGCAAAGTAATTGCGGAGATTTTCATGGAAATTAGCTAAATATGTAAAACAGTAGTTGCCTAAAAATGTTTTTTTACCAAATTGTATGACCGCTACACAGTTCGTCATTTCCCTTCTTTCTCAGGATTTTTAGTGCAGGTCTAAAAACAAGAATGTTACAGGGCGATTGTGTAAAACTACACAAAAGGTGAAGCAATTAACTTCAGTGTAAAAGAACTGGGCTCTGTTTGTCTCATTAAGCTGACCTGATATCTGTCCATCACAGTGTTGTGAGGACACACCCCCACATCTCAGAGCAAAGAGCACTGCTCATCTTGGGATTTTGAAGTCTGGTTTTATTTACTTGATGATTGCTTTAATAATTAATGTTTGGCAGGGTGGTTAAACACACGTGATGTGGCTGAACATATATATTTCTGCTGCTCAGACTTTAAAAAATTCTGCTCTACAACATTTATCACATCTTATCTTAAACTTTGGGTTTGATAGACGATTAGTATTTTTATCAACTCTGAGAGCTAATTATAATAAATAAATACAATAGTTAACATGTTCTTAGGACTGTTTTTTGTTTTTAAACATTGACAGTTCATCAGTAAAATTACACAAATGAATCATTATCTAATAATTATGGTTGCTTTGGTCTAGAGATAAACTGCTGAGAGGTAAACTGACTTAAATTTTTTTTATAGATTCTGCATCCTGATCTGGAAGATACATAAATGGGCTGTGAGGGGTACATCCATAATGTAGGTTTGGTTTAAAACATTAAAGAGTATGCTCCTCACTTGTACTATTGTCAATAATGGCAGTATATCAGAACAGGGTCCTGATGAAGGAGAATGGGGCAGATGGGAGGACAGTGTTATTATTTTGTATATTGATCAAAAACATGTAAAATTTTAAGTATTGCATTTCCCAATTTTTACATGCATCAAAAGACACTAAAGCCTGCGCAGCTTTTTGGACAGAGGCATCAACTTGATCTTGAGTTTGTCCTGATGGACAAATCAAATCGCATTAAGCTTTTCCAAAGACATACAAAATATAACATAACTGCACCGTGCACTTCAGTTGACAGATGAAACAAAACCAGCATTCATTAAGGGCCTTTATTAATTCATATGCAGTACTTATAGTACTTTTAATTTACAGAAGAGGACTATACATAAAGCACATAACACAAAATGTGCAGAAATTATTTTGGAGATTCAAAAAGATAGCTTAATGAAAACATTTATAATGATCTGCAAATAAAGGACAACCACACAAACACTGTGTTTAAGATAAACCGTCAGTTTCGTTAATGATTCAAGATGTCTACCTTGTTGAGATTTTTAT
>JAVQJG010252532.1:0-22540 GCA_036024015.1 Craterocephalus amniculus | reverse complement strand
CCTGTGTGTATCCATGTTATTATTTCATATATCTGATATCAGCTTTTTAAAGCCCCCAATATCAGCATCGGCCCCAAAAGTTCCATATCAGCAGTCAACTCTGCAGTAGATTGTTTCTACATAAAATCTTTACAAATGCATGTACCTCTTCAGACAGGAAAGCAGGTTCACCCATGGAGGCAGTCGCACATGGTCCAATGTTGAGAATGCTGTCACACACCTGAGGGAAAAAAGACCTTCAATGAAGCTCGATTTAAATGCAGAATTACTGAAAAAACACAGAAAATATTAAAGGCTTTGTACCTCAAAGGAGTAGGTGGCCAGCTGAGTGCCTGACTGGGCTTCACTTCCATACACCTCAATCTCATCCACTTCATCTGCCGCAAGAAAAAGAGTCAGATGTAAAGCTGAAAACATGCAGGTTGTCTTAAACATAAATATAGCACAATAACCCGCTGGTGAAGCAAAGTGATATTTAAACACACCCGAATACACAAGTAAGTACATGTTTACAAGTAAGATAAAGCATAAAAATACAAGGATAAAAGAGAAAAATAAAATTAGAAGCATCATCACATTACTGGGTGATAAAAGTCTTTCTAAATAAATGAGTTTTAAGTTTAGATTTAAAAAGGCCCCGCTCTGTGATGAGACACATGTGAGTAGGGAGGGGAGCTTATTTCAGAGCCTGAAAAGTGTCTGAATCTGGACCTGGGAACTTCCAGCAGTAGTTGGTCAGATGGCCTCAAAGCCCTCCTGCACTCAGTAACAGTTAGCATCTCAGATAAATAAGATGTGGCGAGGGCATTAAGAGCTTTAAAAACAAACATTAGAAATTTAAAATCCAGTCTAAAATGGACTGGAAGCCACTGGAGGGAATAAAGGATAGGACAGATCCAACACAGCTTCTCTGGATTAAAAAGCATTAACTTACCGGTCCAGTTGGTGGAAGATTCCATCCGCTTCTTCTTACTGGGAGGCTCTTCCTGAAAACAGAAACACCTGTTTGGTAAAAACCCAACTTTTCTGGAAATGGAGTTTGTTACTGTTCCTGTGTTTACTAAAACGTTTACCTGTTTCTCCTTTTCTTTCTCTTTTTCCTTGTCCTGCTTTTCTTTGCCTTCCTCCGCTGGCGTCTCCTGCAGCTTCTCAGTGTACTTCAGGAGTAGTGAGTTTCCCAGACGGGAGCCGAGGAAAAGGTACCCCGGCTCCATGGTAACCATCTGAGCAAAGAAAGAACAATGTACATGTTTCTTATTCACCGTTCCCAAGATAATCAAATTTTAGCTCAAAGTAAAGACTCACAGAGTTTATCTAACGTGAAGAATCAAAGTTTCTGAACTTACGCATGTCGTCAGGACGCTGGCTGCAGCTTTGTCAAAGTGAAACGCCCGCACACTCCTCATGCCGTCTGTTATGAGGGTCAACACGTAACTGCAAAGCAACAACAGCCAGTGACGAATCACACAACATCATCTGCGTTCATGAATGTTCTGGTGATGAAACTCACATCTCCCCTCCTTTCAGAGAGATGACCATCTTGTCATAAGCGATAAAGTCAGACTGAGAACAGTCCAGAGAGATCTTCACCTCCTCTTGGACACCTGAGTGAAAAAAAACAAAACAAAACATGATGAGCGAGTGATGATCTGAAGCACAAAGCGGTTTGGAGGGATGATGCTTACGCAGCGGGAAGGATGTCGTCCCAGTTGTCTGAGAATTTAGAGAAACTCCGTACGGGGGGACGCTCTGGTTCAGATACAGCAGCGAATTGACAGCGAACACCACCACACCGCCTGAAATCAGCACACACTCACTTACATCATCTTACACAGAGAACGGAGAGCTTTCTGATCACACTGTTAAGGGTTAACTCGGCTCACCAATGGGTTTGGGAACAGCCATGACCTGCGTGCAGTCAAACGGGAGATTACTGAGTGACCAGATGACAGGATGAACCTTCTGCATGATGTTCAGGGAGATGGCGACGATGCTGCAAGTGTCCTGACGAACAGCCACACGACTAGAAGAAGCATCACATCACAGGTGTTGAGCTTTGTCTAAGACCTGCCCGCATCAACAAAAACTCAGACACAGACTCACCCAGGCCACGTCTGGTTTGGCTCAAACAGGATCAGCAACGTGGGCTCGTAGTAACCGTGTAGAAACTTCATGTCAATGATGTTCAACAGCTTCTCGTCCAGCTCACGGACATCGATGATGTAACTGGGCAGGAAGCTGGATTTAGGTCTGCGGGGGGCAAACAGATGGTGTTACTGTGAGCTCATGGGGAGGTTTCATCTTGTAGGAAATAGATTTTTTGGATTTCATGTGTACCCTTCTCCCACTCCACCCTCTTGTTCATCTGTTAGCGTGTCCTTGCGGAAGGGCAACACCACGAGTTTGGTGCCATAAACGAGCATCACAGCACAGCGGTTCTCTGGATCTACACGTACGATGGGGATATGAACATTCTGTACAAAGCCATCCTGAAAACAGAAAAACAGAAAAAGTTAGATCAAAATTGCGGCTGTGCATCTCAACACGTGTCTTTTTTCTTTTTTTTTTTCATTTAACTTGTCCTGTCCAGCATCGTAGCAAGCAGAATGATGGTATCTAGTTGTTTTATTGTATTGGACGGAATTTGCTTTAGCAAAAAAAGCTTTATGAATATAAATCCCCCCTTGATATTCTGGTTTTATCTATTTTGTTTGGTTTATTTGAATACTTGATTACAATTTTATTTTATATAATATTACTGGACCTGACAAGAGGAGAAGGGAAGTTTCTTCTACTTACTCTGAGCTCTGGTTCCTCGAAGTAATGGAGAGACAGCGTCTTGAGGTCATGTGTGCCAGAATCATACTCTACTACGGACAGCTGAAGGAAGCAAATGCACCAAAGGATCAATGACAAGCGACTCCAAGCAGATCACATTTTGTTTACGCGCTGATACCTTTGCATCTTTGAAACTGAGGAGGAGTGCATCTCTGTTGGCTCCTACGAGCTGCACGCTGGCCATTGACATGACATTGCCAAAGAGAGAAAAGCATGCCACCTGCTCCAGCTTCTCCTTACGGGTTTTGGCATCTGTAAGACAACGGTTGCATCTCAGCCAAACACACAACTCCTTCATCAATCATAAAATATGTATTCAAACAGGATGCCAGGACATACCGGATGGCTTATCAGCCTTCGATGTACTCTGAAATAATGATACAAACGTTACATTAAGCTTTTGTGCGTGGATTGTAAACATTAACACACAGAAACAAGCCTAGAAGAGGATCATATTTACCTCCACATCGTGGATTATCCTGTACACAAATAGCTGAGATGTTCCAGCAACAACTAGATTCTTCTCCTTGCTGGATATGAAGTTGCAGTAGACAGAAAACTCCACTGCAGTGGGGGTGTGAGCTTGCCTGTACACAGCATACATCCTGGAAAGCTGCCCTCAGCATCTGACAGGTGACAACATTCACATCAAGACCTTTCACGCCGCTTTACCAATGTTCATTCACAAGTCTGACTCTACAGTACATCTGATTTTCAGTCAGCAGATTAAACCACATTATCCTGGTTTCAATGTAAACACGCATATACAACGTTAAGCTTTGTTAAGCAGTAGCCACATAATAAAGCAAGTGTAAGCACCGCTTTTAATTAAGTGGTAAGTAAACCTGAGCTAGATTATTTTCCCGTCTTCATCAGTGTTTTTGTCTGGCATGACGCATGATTAAATCCTGCTCTTTTCACGTGAAGCTATCATTACAACTTGTTATAACCAAAGTATAAAGCAATCAGAATAGTTTGATTCAGGAAAGGAATGTATGTAAAAGCCGGTTACGATAGCAGCAACCCGCTTAAGCTCCCGTTAGCTAGCATTTTAGCTAGCACGTCTTTGCCCTAGCGCTACATTGCGGGTATCTGTGGCACTTTCCAGCGAATTTTGAATTAAACCTGCCAACATACCTAAGTCCAATACGTTATTTGAGTTTGTAGCTTTATTTGCTGTCCTTCAGCTAACATTTAGTGAGTCATATTTAGTGAAATATCAACTTAAAGCTACCTAGCCGATGGCTAGGTAAACTGTGTGCTAGCCGTGTGTTGTGGTGGCTGCAGTGCCAGTGTTACTCTTCTTCTATTATTCTTATTTTGGGAGACGAGATGGTAAATGGCGATATATTGCCCCCTACAGTCAATGACACCCCCCTACAGGTATAATGTCACATACCTCAATTCATTGACCGTTTTGCAACCACACAATTCGCTGCCTAGCTTCTGCTGATACAATCTTAGTTCATCTGATATATTAATCGTATAATGATAGCTAATATATTAGCTAAACATTATACCCACAAAACAATATTAAAAAACAAAACAAAACAAAAAAGTTTTTTTAAATTGTTAATTTTTCGCAGAATATGAAGGTTGCATCTTGTATGTGTTTTGCATATGATATGCCTCTTTATTTTGTAACAATATACGATAATTTATAACTATGATGATCTGTGATGTCTTTGTATTTGACATTGTTTTTTTTATTTTTGTAACATTGACAAAAGTCAATAAATTTCACAAGAACATTTTCAATGTAATATCTGAGCGTTTACTGTGGCAGGTTTTTCTTAGTCAAAGCAAGGTTTTTGCAAATAATAAATTGCATAAAAATATATTGTCTTAATATGAAATATCTAATAAGCCAATCACATGGCAGCAACTCGGTTCATTCAGTAATGCAGACATGGTCAAGATGACTTGATGACGTTCAATCTAAGCATCAGAATGAGGAAGAAAGAGGATCTAAGTGACTTTAAATGGTTGCTGATCTGAGTATTTACTGCCACAGTCACCACATCTCAATCCAACCTTGGATGTTGGATGTTGTATTTTGTGGGATGTGGTGGAACAGGAGATTCTCATCATGGATGTGCAGCAGCTGTGTGATGCTGTCATGCCAATATGGAACAAAATATCCAAAACCTTGTTGAATCAGAGTAGAATTAAGGGAGGACAGAAGGAAAAAGGGGTCCAAACCTTTCGCTGGTACCAACAGCAAATAATACAATATGGCCCACAAGCTGTAACACTGCTAACCAACGGCTGAAAAAAACAAAGCAATCTCCACATGGTTTCCTTTTGATCTTTATTTTTCAATAGAAAGAAAAGAAACTCCAATAAGACCACAAATTCCTCTTTTCTTCAATTCGAAAATAAAGTTAAAAAAAGGGAAACAATTTGCGAACAACACATTTTTAGTCTGTAATAATACATGGACAAATAAAAATTTAAGATCAGAGAACTTAAGAAACAGGCACTGTTACTAATACATGATATGTACAGATCAGTGTTTACCAGAAAAGAAGTGAACAAGTAGATGATGCTCACACAGCCAGATTCACAGGTTACTCTGTTTTATTCAGATAACATGTGTCCCTACATGGCAAACAATACTTTTAACAGGACACTGACCTCTAGACTCATAACTGCGAAGAAACATTGTCAGGTGCATAATATTAAAGGATGATTATGATGATGCATGTGCTAGATTTGCTGAGCTGTTGGGTTTCTGGTTAACATGTAAAGCAGTAGACCATCTTCATTTAATCTATTTAACCCACTTGTAGAAAATAGAAAGAAAAAGAAAAAAGACTTAATTTAGAGTACATGTTTACCTCTGGGAAACTTACAGGAAGTGCCTGAACAGAAGAATCAATATAATTACATCATAAATTGTCCCAGACAAGCAGAAAGGTGACAGAAAATGTATCTGTTTCTCAGTCTGGTAGGTTTGAAGTCTGACTTCTTAGTTTTCGCTCCTTATCGGATAAGTGCTGTTTCTGACAAGATAAAGCTTTACAAACTGTCAACATATAGCACAAATTTCTTTAAATCCCCCCTTATTTAACTTTGGTTATGTTTTTCTTTTGGTAGCTAATGCATTTAGTCGTGTGTTTTGGCTTTCACGTGTCCACTCCAGCATGTAAGGCAATGCACCAACCATTCAGAAGTGCTTCATGCACAAAGTTAAGAACATTTTCCAGCATATTACGAGTGAAATATATTTAAATGCTGTGTCACATCAGTAGTAAAGTGCCAAACAAGGATAAGCAGAGGCGTCTTTCACCTAAAATGGCTCATTTCTTCAACACAATTCCTTAAAGGGTTAAAGTGAAAACAGAAAACCCCAACTAAAGTTTGACTTGATGAAACACCATAATCACTGTGGCTGATCAAACTGGGCACTTTAAAAATAAAGCCCTTTAACATTCAAATGTACTTTTTAAATCATGGCAGAAACATTAAAACACAAACAAACAGTCTTTGTCCTCCGTTCCCTCAGCGGTGGATTAGCTGACACGTAATGAGGTATTCTGGAAAAGCTTGCGTATCGTTGAAGATGACGAACATGGATGGCTTGGTGATGTTGTCAGTGACGCTGTCGTATCTGAGGGGAACGTCGCCGGTCTCCTTTAGCGGCGCCGTTTTCATTGAGTGGTCACCTGTAGTGAAGTCTCCAGTCAGAACTTTAGACACCAAGATGAACTTGTATCCGTCCGCGTTTGGGGGAGAGTACTGATTCTTAGCAGATAGAGAAGAATTCACAGCAAAATACACCCCCTGACCGTAGACCGTGGCTGTGAGGAAGATATAAAAAAAGATGATAAAAATACAGTCCAAATAAGATACACAAAAATTTAGTTATTAAAACCAAGGACTTGTACTGATTTCTTAAGTTTTAATAAGTCATTTAATTTAAAGACGCAACCTTTCACCTGGTAGTAATGCATTACTTCCTCCAGAAGGTGGCGCCAATATACCAACCTGGTAAAAGTGCATAAAAAGATTCTACAGTTGAGTTACACTTCTTAAACCTGTATTGTTTACATCGGGGCTATTCAATTCGGCCCAGAGGTGTCCAGCTCCGGCCCTCCAGGGTCACAAGCCTTCATTGGCGGTTTGATCCATTTATCTTGAATCAGGCATGGAGGAGGAGGGAAACAGAGAAAACCTAGAGGGATCGAACTGAAGAGCCCTGGTTTACGTGGACCCTAAAAAAGATATTCTGAGAATAACGAGTCTATAAGCATGTCTCAATGGAAGATGTCACTTTGATGACGTAGTATGATTTACTCCATCAGAACTGACCGACTGTCCAGGAATAGCAGTAGAAGAAGAGACACCGATGTCCAATGTAAACAAATATTTTGATCCAAATGAGTGATCAGATCAGACTATTCTGATTGGTTTATTTACATTAAGCATTTTTCTTCTAATCAGGCTTTTAATCTGAATACTAAACAATGTTGTTGCTAAGCTCTGGCACTAAATGCGAGACAGTGAGGTTTGATGCTTATAGATTAACAATATATCAAACATGCAGAGCTAAAAACGACAAACAAAAGGTTCTGTGTGGGAATCCTTCAAGAAAATAAAGGAAAAGGATGTCCAGTGCAACCTCTGCCAGGTAAAACTAGCACATCATAAGTCTGGTATAATAATACACATCCAACAGAAGCAGTCGGTGCTTAGCTTTGACACCAGATGGTAAGCGAATAGCAGACCTCATCACAAAGACGACAGCTTAAAACAGGCTTCTTGTCAGACCTGTCGATGGTTTTCAACATTTGATGGAAGAGTTGAGTCTGAATAACACAGTTTTTACAGTCCCAGTAATAAAAAACCATGAGCATAAGAATGAGTGATAATACTATGGGTGAGCTGAACGCTGTTAGTGAGGGTTGAAAACCTGTTGCTCACCAGATTCATAGACAGAGCTTACAGAGAATCATAAAAAAACCCACCACGCATCATTACGCGCTCAACTGGAAAGTACTACAACAGGTCAGAGCAGCATGCTGGTGAAAATGTCCCATAGCTGCCGACCACCTGGGCCGAATGGAAAAGTGACAGCATGTGTAGATAAAAATGCTGGCAACATGGCGTTAGCGAACACCGAACACCTGCTGGAGCTGCAGGGTGTTCAGAGAATGATCACGTAACTCAAGTTCAAAAAGTAATTTTGCTTTAAAAGCCCATCTCTATGAAACCTACCATTCTTTCCACAGAAGCTCCTGTTGAATCCATGAATGCAGATTTCCTTCACGCTCTCCTCACTCGTGCCGTGGTAGAGAGTTCGTTCCACCTCCGGGTGCGAGGATCGCTGCAGGATGCTCGCCTTCTTTAACTTATACTGATTGTACAGCAGCCTGTTCATCAGCCTCTCCACCTTTTCAGAGAGAAGAAAAAAAAGACTTTAAGTCGTTACTGAACCACCAGAATGACCTTCAGCATTTATGTGTTGCTCATTGTTTACCTGTATGATCCGGATTTTGCTGTGGTACTCATGTATGGTCTCGTAGAAAGTCCTCACCACGCTCTGAAATTCATCTGACTCCTCGTCCACTTTGGATACTTCGGGCATGTTTGACAGCAGAGAGTACTCCTCCTCTGTCATGAAATGGTTCAGTTATAAATAAATAAATAAAAAATAAAATAAAAATGATCATACAAGTCAAAAATAAAACAAAATAACAGAATCGTAGCTACACAGGTGGGTAAAATAAGAAATTTCCATTAGCCTCCTCCTCATCTAATCTAAGCTTTATCCATAAAAAGGGCCTAAACCCAAATGGTGCCACAGCGAGAAC
This sequence comes from Craterocephalus amniculus, assembly GCA_036024015.1. Classification (NCBI taxonomy): domain Eukaryota; kingdom Metazoa; phylum Chordata; class Actinopteri; order Atheriniformes; family Atherinidae; genus Craterocephalus; species Craterocephalus amniculus. Next base: position 13,886 of record JAVQJG010252532.1, on the reverse strand, counting down.
GCTTGTTCACACAGGACTCTCCAAAAGCCCACATACACTTAATAGATGTCAAGAGACCACAATATCAATCTAAATTTCAAGTGTTAAGACACACTGAAAATAAGCCAATAAGGTCGTAGATTCTGCTTCTCTCTTATCAGACAATATGTTATTTTCATTCATTTCGCTTTGTCAGATTAACATGGTCTCAGAAATATATTCGGTGTCTTGTGGGCAAATGCAAGAACGGCCCTGGATCATCACGCGCAGTCGAGCACTTCTGAGGTCACAAGACGGGAGGCGGGACAAGCAGCTGTCAATCAATCATAGCAGCTGAGCAAACTCTGTGTGATGTTCGCTGTCCTCTGCTCCGAGACAGCAAAGAGAACAAAAGAAGAAGACAGAGAAATTGATCCTGGGTGGTGGGGGGGAGATGTTTAAAACACTCCAACATGTTAATGCTTGCGACAGGAGTTACCAGCATGGATATAAACAGGAGGGTAAAGGATGAACCATATGGGAATACTCTGGTAGTATAAGAGAGGGACTATTAATCTATTAATGAATCTGTATTTACCAGGAATTGGCTCTGTCTTCTTATTGGTCAATATGTAGGAACACGTTGTAGGACAAAAAAGGTAAATAAAAATCTGACATGCCAGACTTTCTGTGCTGTAGTCGTGAAGCGACCTGGATGCCAGATCTAGTGTCAGATTATGTCACACTACGCGGCGTAAAGACGCTTGTTCTGTGATCCGACAAGCCATAATCAGTCCTGATAGTGAGCGTTTGTCTGACTCTGCCACGTGTCTTTCGGGTCAAAATCAGGCTAAAATCGTGAGATCTGACTCAGGCATAAGAGGAGATAACTTTCCAGAGCAGAAGAGAGACAGGAACGATACAAATAATTAACAAGTCAGCATTTCCATCTAATCCACTGATTATTTGTGCAGTTTTACCCCAATAAATAATCTTTTATTGGGTTTTAACAGCAAAAAACACATTATAAAGTCTATTAAAGACTGACATGATGAACAGGCTTCATAACTGTTTGGTGCAGAACACCAGTGTCAAGATAACCCAGCACCTGCTGTCCGAGTCAGAGAATTCACATAAATGTGATAACCAAGGGGGGCTGTGTCGCTAAAAATGCCTACCAGTACTATGATGAAGCAAACATTTCCCCCTTGATGCAAGTCAATCACACTTTTTCCTTCCATTAGTGCTGGGAAATATGTCAGCAAATGCAACCTGGCAGCCATTTCATCACATTTCTTCTCTTACTGAATTTTATATTATATGTCAGAAGCACATTCAGTAAGGATTCTTCCCAAAGCAAATGCTTTTAAAGCACCACCAAGTCACGTGGTGGGAAGAAGAAGAAGCCGTGTTCAGAAAAAGAAGTAGCATTGACCTGAAAAATGGTTTTATAATTTAAGTTAGTCCTCTGAATCTTTATTAAATTTAATCACGAGGTGCCTATGGTTAATAGTAAAATGATCAAAGACAAGAGTCGAATGGAGTTGTAGTGAAGAGCAGGACTGGGCGATGCAATCACAAAATGTAATTACATTTACATCAATCTCCATAATATGCATGACACATTTTAATTCAGTCTATTTACAGAGGAAGCTACGCATCCCTCACACTCAGTCCACCAAATGACTACCAAAAAACCCAACAGAGGAAGAAAACTAAAACCGAGCTCATGTTTTCTTCCTAAGATGTGGAAGGACTTGGCCCATCAGTAAAATAAACGAGATTTAGGCTCACAAGAGCATTTTAATACAAAGTTCAAACTTTGTGGCTAGCTGGTAAACAGCAAAATGAAAATATGACCAATTTCTTTAATCACCAGACATACCCAGATGGCTAAGTAGACGGCTAATGATGCAATGTGACTCGTGCACCATTTCTCCTAACAAATACAACAGAGTTACTGAAACAGGATGAAACAAAGCGATATCACAACATAAAAACCTAATGGAACTCAGTCTGAACTTAAATTAAATATCCAGGTCAAAAAGTGAGCTTTCAGATAGGATTTAAAGGAATTCTTAGACTCTGCAGTGGCAACCCCAAGACTCTGGAATAAGGCTCTCTGAAAGCCAGATCCACTCTTCACCTAAACAGCACCTTGGTTGAACAAAGTCTTCCTGGCCTTTTAAAAATAACAAAAATAAATCTGCTGAAAAAAACAAAACCTGAGAGACACGCCGCGCTCACTGGCACCATCTTCAAATCGGGAACTTAACTTCTTCCAGCCCTATGGTGGAGCCTCAAGTTTAATGCATCTATGGAATTTTTAAAACATGGTTATAACATCTCCTCATTCCCATCTGCAACCAATGATTGGAAAAGCTTCCTCCAGGCAGCTGCAGTCCTTACAAGCCTCAAAGAGCTTGCAAAACTGTTCGAAGACACGTTTTTATAGGTGAAACCCTCAAACCTTCAACCTGGTTCACTCATTCAGCAGCACTTCCCCTGCATTCTCTTCCCTCATACAGGTCTGCTGAAACTGTCAGCAGTTTTAAATCAGGGTTAAAAACTTAACTATTTGCAGCCTTTTATGATCAGTGCTTTTTTTTCTGAGGGTTTTTTCTTTCTTTAATTTTCTTATTTTGTGATTTTACTTTTGTTTTTAATTCTCTTAATTGCTTTCTGCACCTTGCTGTAACATTTCTAATGTTTGTATGTAAAGCACCTTGAATTGTCAAGTACATGAAATGTGCTATACAAATAAACTTGCCTTGCCTTGCCTCATCATGCCTCATCCCGATTCATCCGTGTTCATATCCATCCACTCTTTTTTTAGCATCAGCTGGAGGGTCCAGAGTCAGTTCAGGAAAATGACCCCCAAATATTCCCATATTAAAGTCCTATCTTATCTTATCTAAACCAGACCCCCTCTCTCAAGAGTCACATTTTACTCAACAACCAATCAGAATCCATAGTTGCCCAACAAGAGGACCTTCACACTCGTTTACACCTTCAGTGTTGTGCTCTTTGCTGATTGGCTGCTTTGTTAGCATCACTGAGGCACCTAAAAGCTGCAACCAGTTTCATTCTTGACTGTTAAACCGGTTTGTCAGTTTCATGGCTCCACAGACAGCGCAGCGTCAGCTTACCTGGTACATCTGCAGTCAAATCTATTAATTCCTGAAGCTTCCTGGAGATCTTCACCGACGTCTTTGAAGCTACGCTAAACTCCGTCATCTTCTCAAAGTCAATAACGTGGGGTTGATTGTCAAGCAAGATATCGACCTTTTTAAGCTTCATCCTCCAAGAATTCTCTAGGAACACCGTAGCATCAGGCGAATACGGTGTTGTTTCCGACGATGAAGCCTGGCGTTCCCACCGGACAGTCTTCAGGATTTCTTTGTCAGTCACAGAGTTAGAGATTTTCTCCATCAGGAGTTTCACATCGCTCATGGCTTGGGTTACATAGTCCTTGAACCCAGACACAGCGATGATGGTTCCCTCCAGTTGGATCTTAACGGCGTGCTTCCGCTTGATCGTCTCCAAACATTTCCTGTGGTAGTCAGACATGCTCCTAACGCTCCTGTGCTCCAGTTTCTCCTCGGCCTGCCTCTGGGTCACTTTCTTACCGAAGGCGATGTCCACTCGAATCAGATCGCAGCTATACCCTGCAAACACGTGCAGCTTGACGGTGTTTGCTGCTTCTATTTCGTCCTCCAAGGACGCAACCTTCGCCTTGTTCCGCAGGGCTGCCTGGGGGCTCTTGTTGGTACCGCTGGAGCCGGATTCATTCTGAGTCATTTTCTTGGACAACTCCAAGGCTTTCTGAAGCTGTTTCTCCTCATCCTCCAGAGTCCACTGGCTGGACTCCATGGAGAACTGGATGGCTAAAGACAGCTGGGCCTCCTCTTCCAGATTGCTGTCAAAGCCCAGACCTTCATCAGACGTCAGTAGTGGCCCACTGGCAGCGCTCTGATCGGATAACGATTGAGAAGCTTCAGGAGCCGCTGCATCAGCGTCCAACACTAGTAGGTCGCCTGGATCGTCTGCCGTGTACAAGTCCATGTTATCCACATCGAGGAGTTGGTCTGAAGCAACCACTTCCTCCTGCTGGCTTTTATCGATAGCCGAGACGATCTTCTTTGCCTCCTCTATCAGGCCTGCAAAGATGTCAAAACAAGGTTTGAAACTGGAAATATAAAAAATGAATCACTGAGGAGAGATGATGCTACCTTTGTTTAAAACTCCATTCAGATCCATCGAGCCATTCATAGACACTTTCTGGAAGTTTTTGTGGGACATCATCTTCCAGGTGGTTTCGAAAACATCCTGAAATAATAAATATGATTATTTATAAAGACCATCTACAATTTCCTCAACTTATTACTAAAATATCCGGAACGTCAACAAGGGCAGCAGATTTACAGCTAACATAACTTTTCATCACATTTGATGATTAAATTTTATGTTATGACTTAGTTCTTAGTAGTGAAGATTTGGACACATTTTCCCAACAAAGTAAATGCAAATGAGTCCTGATACCGAAGCATCCGATTAACCACCACGTGATTTGTTCTCACTGTCCCAAACTATTAAAAAAAATTTTAAAAAACATTTAAAAAATTACATCCAAACTCACAGGAAGTTTACTTCAAAAGACCAAAACAAACAGCATGAAAACATGGAGCAACAGTGAACAAAGCATAAAAACAAGAAGCCTTAAAGCTTTAAATCTGTGGGTCCTGGGAGTTGCCTCAAATATGGAAATGCATGCTCAACTCTGATGAGTTTTAGTGAAACGTGGCAGAACTTAATATGAAGAGACAGAAAGAGGAGGAAAAGTGTTGTTTCAAAGCCAGTCTTTGCTTTAAAAAGGATGAAAATCGCTCTTTAAAAAGGTTTCCATGATATTGCCCTTCTCCTGCTGCTTCTATCAAAAGAAAAAATCCGCCCAACGTCCAACGTTGGAAACATACATAATCAGTTATGATATTTGAGAAGTTGTTGCATGGTTACCACCATCTGAAGCTGGACATTTGAATTTATTTCTTCCTTCTGTTTTAGGTAAAAGAAAGAAAGCTCAGTCAAGCCTTAACTTCAAAATTAAGGTAAAATTCTACAATCCTGTTTTTATAACAGTAATATTAATAATAATAATGATAATACATTTACTATTATGATTATTATAAGTTATTGTTATCATTATTACTGATCTTAATGTAAAAGTTATCAGTCACCACTCTGAGAAATACCTGAACATTTCAAACTGGCAGCTCCTTCTTTAAACTGTAAATAAATCAGAAATCTGTTCTTACAAAAATAAAAATCTCTTCTGTGAATGACAAAGTTCTGCTGAGCTCAAAGCGTGGTCCTGAAGTAGTTATTCTCTGTCCATCAATGGCTGCCAGTCCTCACTACACATACAGTATGCTTGTCCACAGTTGATTTACCCCGAATCTGTGGTGTGGAATTAGTCTCATTAAAAGGCTACAGATTTGTACTGCATGATTTCCCACTGTGTGAAACACTCTGTTGTAACTTTAGGTATTTGCAAGTGTGACGTCAAATCCAGACGAAAATAGGAAACCTTGTGAACGCATGTAAAATAACTTGCACATGCACACATTACAAATTGCTTATGTGATGGGGTTAGCATTTGTTTGCCTGCCTGCGTGTGGAGATCAGTCAGTGAGGTCTGAGTAGCGCTGACTCTAAGAGGGATATGTAAACATGTTAGAACATAAGTCTAAGCCTAAGTTTACACATGGATCAGCTTGCATGTGCAGGCAGAGTATTCAGACTCCTTTCCCCAGCCTTATATCTCCTCACAGTTTCACAAATATAAGCTGTACTTAAGTGCTGATGGAAACGAAAATTTGAATTTTAGCGTTATTTCCCTCCAGTTATTCAAAATCGGACAAATTCTAAGGAAACTAAATAATTTATCACCCCGCAACCTGCAGAAAACAATTGAGTCTATGAAACACAGAAAGGAGACAGATTAACCTGTGATTACTGTAATGTCTGTTTGTTTATTTATCATGGTTTACCATGTTTATGACATGGACACTAACGTGTATTCAGGGCCGAACAATATAAATATATTGGGCCGAAAGTCCGGGATACCTAAATTAAAAAGAGTCAAAATGAGTTGTTTTATCATTCTTTTTGTCACAGAAACATGATTAAGCTGTTTTAAACTGTAAAAATAACTGTGCTGTGTTACTGAATATGCAAATATACTCCGCCTCCAACTTCACTGTAAAGCTCAAGATAGCTTATCAAGATGAATGACACCAACATTGCATAGAGCACAAAGCACAGAAATACTCTGAATTGTTTGTTTCAATGACTCCCCTACCTGGTGAGGTAAGGGCTTCCAGGGCACATACTGAGGGCTGATGTAAACCGCAAACTTGGTCTCCATCTCGTTAATAATGCTCCTGCACTCCTTTTCATCTAAGAAGCGGGCCACTCCGGGAACGTTCACTGTGATGGTTCTGGTACAGATAGACGAGACCACCTCTCGGAGCACCTCCTCTGCCATTTGACAAGCAACTACATGGCCATGGATCTATCAGGCAACAAAACAAGTGATGAGCCGAGGCGTTTAAAACCTTTTAACAGGCAGCAGACAAGAAAGAAAGCAGCAGATACCTTTAAACCGGAGACATCTCCCGCCTCCAGGGGAACAATTGAGACTTGGTCCATGTCGGCCAGCAGCTGGTGGCAGTGAATCTGCATGTACTTCAGCATGTCCGGGTCCATAGAGATGACTGACTCGCTTTCGATGGGTGTGCTCAGAAACTCCTGGATGGCGGTCTGCTTCTCACTCTCCATTCCTTTCAGAGTCAGGACATCGAGACTCCCTCCTCTCTCCGACGCCTTCACAGAGGTGAAGCCCAGAGCCTGCAGGAACTGCCTCCACTCTCTGCAATACAGCATGCACTCCAGCTCTGCAGACACGGGTACGGTCACATGACTCACTTGGGATTTTAAGAAGCTCCAGGCCTGGTCGGCCGCGCTCTGGGACACCGACGTTACCATAACGTTCATGTCTAAAATGCCGTATGTAGCAGGGGAGTCTGGCCGACTCAAGGTTTTCAGCAGCTGCTCTTCCACATCTTTTCTCGCCAGGAACTGAGCCTCTTCCAGCTCCAGGGTGAAATGACGCGTCGCCATCTTGCCAATAAAGTCCAGGATTGTTTGTTTTATCTGCTCCACTTGAAGTCTGTTAGGCCCTGCAATGTGCACACCGTCATCCCTAATCTGGATGCTAAAATCTGGATTGGTTTTCTGCATGTCTTGATAAACAGCGCTGCACTGGAACAAAGAATATTTTACTGGGTCTATGATGGGAATATTACAAGTAAGCGTGTGTTCTTCTTCAGTTTCAGCTTCCATGTTTTCCTCTTCCTGTACTTCTACCATTTCACAGGCAGCAGGAGGCTCCGAGGCTGTCTGGGAAGAGGAGGATTGACGGGTGTCTGATGGCCCAGCGGGGGAGGACTGGTCTGGATCTACCAGGATGGGACCAGCTGGTGTCTGGACGGCATTTGTGTCCTCTGAGCTCTTTTCTGTGATGTCTTGACTCTCAAATTCAAAATCTTCCGATGGTGTAGGTTGAAGAAAATTAAAGTAGGCCTTCACTACAAGTTGCGTGTCGTCCAGGTTGTGCAGCAGATTCAGGACGGAGTCCACAGCTGGTTGGACGAAACAGACGTGTTGTTAGTAAATGAACAAAAGAGTTCTGTGAGTTTTTAAGGATGGAGAGTGTAAAGCTTACATTCGTAGTTTGTAAAGGACACTTTGGCTGCTGCCTCTGACAGCATGGTGACCTCCTTCACCATCTGACTCCCACCTCGCGGGCTCTCAAAGTACATAGACAGCAGGTCGGGGGTGGTTCCTGGATGCATGTTCTCTACAAGGATGGAGTCCGTTTGCTCAATCTGCTCGAGAGTGACCGCGGCGCCATCAAGCTTTCTTTTGGAGATTTTTGTGCTGAGACTTTGGAAATCTGAAAAAAAAAAAAAAATAAAATACATCAAATCATAAAAATATGCACAGGCTTGCTGTTAAATTACACTGTTCGCAGTTTGTTTACCCATGAGTTAGCGTGCATACTGGCAGAAACCGGATCATACCGTGCTGGGTTATTATGGTTGCATTTAATTTCACATGTTCCTAAAAATAGTACAGGTATTAACTTGGAAAATTAGAATGTCCTGAAAAAGTGCTGCATTTGTGCAACTTAACTTCAAAGATGAAATGTACATATATTGACAGATATCAGAATATTTGAGCTTTTATTTGTTTAGACTTTGCTGATTAGGATTTGCAGCATCAGAAAACCTCAAATTAAAAAACTTAGAAAAATTTTGAATAATACTTGAAATAATAAAAAATTGATTTTAAATACAAATGGCAGGCCTCTGAAAGTAAACTCTTGCATCTGTACTATGCTTAAAATTAGAGATCGACCAATTTATCGGCAGGGCCGATATATCCCATCTATAAAGTCCGAACAGTGGAAGTAATTAAAAACGTAAATTTAAAGACCTTTTGAGGAGGGTTGTTGGAGATGAATGAGGACACAATCTCTGCCTGGTGAGGGGTGTAGGGTGTAGTCGTTTATGTTGAGCTCCATCATGTTCTCAACATAGAGCTCTATCATTTCCACGGAGGTACCAGGGTTGACCCCTCGCAGGAGCAGTCTGCATCGGTCCTTCGATGGAGGCTTTCTTACAATCAGCTCAACGTTATGCAGAACATGGTGGCCTTTAGATAGCACTCTGGCTCTAGCTGTGGATGGAGCAGAAAAAAGATTATTATAATATCTGGAAGAAAAATAACAGCAATGTTTATTTTCATGATTTTTTGAAAACAGGAAAAATAACTAGTTATTTCTATGAGCTTTTAAACCAGGAGGCAACCTCATTGCAGCATAGAGAAAATGATTTAAGTGCATCATGAACTGTAGGCTGAGTTGGAGTCATGCGAAAGGAAGGCACACCAGTGATTCAGTTAATGGTTTTATATATTAGGACATAATAAAAGTCAACTGGTCAGTTTGCATTAGGCACATACAACCTGAGATGAATAACAATTAGCAAAAAGAGGGCTGAAAAGCAGAAGCCTCATGAGTCAACTGCTTGTTATCAGTCATGAGTCAACTGCTTGTTATCAGTCACATCACTGTGGAAGACTTTGACCCACTTATCTTCATACTGCAGCCGTTCATTCGTGTTTGCAGCTTTGTTGTTATATTATGTCAGTAGGGCTGCGCCTTGACTGGACCATTTTGACTTTGTATTGTAGATCTGCTGCTGTGTTTAGGATCATTGTCCTTTCACACAAGAGTTTCGGTAAAGTTTTAGCTCTCGGACAGACAGCCTCTCACTTGACTCTAGTACGTTTTGGTATCCAGAGGAGATCATGGTCCGCTCAGTGACTGCAAGGTGTCCATGGCCCAGATCATCACTCCGCCACCACCATGTACGACTGTGTTTGTGAGATGTTTGTGCTGACATGCTGCGTTTGGTTTTCACCAAACATGCTGCCGGGCATCCAGACCAAGCACTTCCATAGCATCATCTTTCCAAAAGAATTGTTCCAGGAGTGTTGTGTTTAGTGAAGCTGTGAAACTGTAAGCAGTGCTGCCATGTTCATTTTAGAGAGAAGAAGCTTTCTCTTGCAATCAATCCAAACAAGCTATACATCTTTGTTTTTTCTAATCATACTGTAATGAACTTTCTCACGCATCATGTAAACACACACCTGCATGTTTCAGACAAGAAAACCCACAACACCGCTGCTTTTATAGAGGAGCTCACAGCCATGTGTTGCTTTTAATCTGAGCATGTGCTTACTTTTTTTATTTTCATGTCCTTATATGTAAAAACCTCAGAAATAAAGATTTACTTTCTTTAATTCACATGTCTGAATATGAATCAGTTTAATCAACGAATAACAAGAGAATTCAAACATTGACAAATTAGATTTACATTTTGCAACCCAGGACACATATTAAAACTTGCCTTCTGCCTCCTCAAAAACCAGAACAGCACGACTCCCCGTCTTCGCCACAGATTCAAGCAGACCTCCCCCAGAGCGCCTCTTATTTTCAAAGTATAGACACAGCAGCTCTTCGTCTATTCCTTCAGGCAGAGACAGCACCTCCACTGTCCTCTCCTCTGGGCTTTCAACAGGCATCCTATAAATACAGAAACACAGAGCACCAATCAAAACAATACTTTTATCGTTTTTTAACATTTTTTAATTTATTATTTTACTTTTAATCTATTTAAGATCCATTCTGTATGTATCTTTCAGTATAGAAGCAAAAAACATCACTAGTATTCTGTAATTAAACTGATTGTCAAAAATAAGTACATGATTCACTGGCTTCAAAAACTTTAAAAAGGCAAGGCAAGTATATTTGGCACATTTCATGTACAGGACATTCACGGTGCTTTATATAAACCATTAGAAGCATAACAACAAGGTGCAGAAAGCATAACAGGTATTATAAACAGGCTTTAGAATTAATTACATAACAAAAAATTAAACAACAAAAGAAATGAATACTCAGAGAAGATCCTCTCATGAATCCAGCAGACCTGCAGCTTTCTAGGAGTTTGTTCCACATGTGAGAAGCATAAAAACTGAACGCTGCCTCTCCATGTTGTATTCTGACTCTGGGAACTGAAAGTAGACCTGACCCTGATGGCCTGAGTGATCTGATTGTGCATTACAAACCAGAAGATCCTGAATGTATAGTTTGACTCGCTTTATGGTTCAACAAGCAGAAAGCTGTTGAGCAGAGACGACAGGAATCAGAATCTAAGCTGAACCTTTACAGACAAATCACTAGAAACTGCTTGGATTAGTACAGCCATAGTAAATAGACCAATAGAAATTTATAGTCCAAATTTGAATTTTATCGTCCCAAATTCTGTTTTTGCCAGATGTAGGAAAGAAGAAACGCTGATTTCCACTGTGAGGCACAGAGGAGGATGTATGATGATGTGGAAGTGTGGTACAAGTGATGCTGTTTCTATATTAAAAAGTAAAGACAAACTTAACCATGATCACAAATCAACATTTTCCAGTCAAGTAACATCCCATTGGGTTTGCGTTATGTTGGACCACCATGACCTAAAACACTCCTCTGAGCCATTTGAAGCTATTTATTATTAACAGGTAAGGATGGTGAGGATGTGTTTTCAGATATTCTGATCTACACTCCGCTAAAACGAGTTTAAGCTTGGGATTAATTACATAACTTATAATTTCTACTGAAATTGATTCAAATAATTAACCATCTTTTTAGTGACATGTAGAAACTGGAACCTGAATTTTGCAGCTGTCTGTAGATGCAACTTTCTGTTCCTCATACAGAAACAGGTTAAGAAAAAGAGATTTAACATTGAAATAAGTTTTAGAAAACCCCCGTCAGATTCTGTCAAGTTAATGAAAATTGATTTCATACAGAGTAGGAGCTATATAGTGTTGCATACAGGTGTGTGATAAAGGATAGTTTGTTATTATAGTAAAATCATTACACAATTATAATTACAAATACAAAGACCAAGCCAAGAGAACTGGGAATGCACAATGATACAGATTCAAATGGAGCTCTGATAATCAAGCATAGTGAAAATGAGAGAAGTGAAGATTTGAATATGTGCCAAAGGGTTAGGATAACTAGTTACCACGACTGCATTTGTTATACCCATCTCTGACTATTGTTTGATTATCAAAAAATGTTGGACAGCCAAAATAATGTCAGCCAGCCCTGTTAGATTTCTTGCTCTGTCGCCTTCGTTTCCTTACTTCTCCGATCAATTTCTTTTGTTTCTTTGCTGAAACAGTCACAGTGTGTGTTCAAAAAGGTGTTGAAATCTGCTTGTTAGTATGTGATGTGTTGCTTAAAGCAAAACTCGGCTGAAGCATCACATCAACAACTCACAAAATGCAAAAAATAGATATCGTGTCATAAAAAAACCTGGAGGGGAGTTTTAAAGTTGCTATAAATAAGTAATGTGTTTCTAAGAACACTTTGTTATTCTGGTGGAAACGACTAGATTCAGAGGAGGTTGTTGTTTGGCATTGTCATTAAAATAAAAAATGCAAAGGAAAATGCATAATCTAAGTGCATTCAGTTTCACCTATAATCTGGTTTATTTTTCCCTAAAAGAAAATTTTGGCTAATGGCAAATCTGACTGGTCAATAACGATGTTGATCATATCACTTCTTTCATTTGGCCCTCACAAAATGTAATTATTCAAAACTATGAATTCATATTTTAAAAGCAGAAATATGCATGTTGCTGCTTTTGTGAACATTTTCGCTTTTCTATGACAGTCAATTTAACATTTTTGCTTAAGGAATAAACAAATCAAATATGAAACATTTGTGGGATGCTGTAAATCGTTTTTCAGATATCTTATGTCACTTAGAGCCCCAAATTAGAAAACGCAGCAGAGCAACTCTACAACTATTGTGTCAAAACTCTGACACCAGTGGCCATTATTCACTTTGAATGAAAAGAGATGTGGCAGCACGAAATGCTCGATTTAATCATATTAGAATATCAAACCGAATAGAATAGCATTGGATTATATTAATACATGAATAGCACAAGTAAAGAAAAGGTAATGATGTGAATGCAATGAGTTATTTGAAACTCTATGGTTTTACTCGTAAATACAACTAACTTTATTTACGTTTTGCCAATAACCACTCCTGTACGTAGGATACCTTAAAAAGATCAACATTACTCACTGAAACGAGATCCGTAGTAACTTTAATGATTTATTTTATTCTTAGTGCCATGAGGTGCAGTATTAGGACATGTTATCAGTTTTGACTTCGGCCTAAACTCCGCTGACTTCCGGAAAGTTCGTACTATCCGACTCGCGTTTTGGAGAACTAAATGACGGGCGGCGGTTTTAAACTGCAACATGACATATACTCCAATTTAACTCAAACTAAATGGTTTTAAAAGGCAACATTTCACACTCTGGAGGGGTCTGCGTTGTCATGCTGCCAACTAGAAAGTGAAACCAGTGGCTGTGGTTGCCATGTTTGCTAACAGCTGAGTGGTAGTCTGTTCGCGCTGAAGCTCTGAATTTTAGCCACTTTTAAAGAAAATAACTTTTTTTTTTAAAGGCGGTAACAAGACTGTAGAGCTTTACTTACCTGCGCTATAATGAAAACATTGACTCTGGTCGGGTTCAACTGAGAGCTACTTCCTTGTTATGCTGCTCGTTGAACGTCGGGTGGCGTCATCAGTTTATCCCTGCGCGTGTTAAAGAGGCAGCGATCTGTGCAGCACCAGCGTTTTTTATGCTAGTAAACTTATATAAAAGACGTAATGAATACAAAGTTAACATTTTTTCATCAATATCATTTGTTTTTACATGAGTTTAAGTATTTTATTTACTTCTGTGGTCTGACATTGGGGAAAACTGTGTCGAAAACAAAGAAAATCCCCAGTAATAGTTTTATATTAAATTATGTGATTACATTTGTTTCTTAAAGATATCTTTAAATTATAGTTTTTATGTGTGCCTTAAGGAAGATTCAGTTAAATATTAGATATAATTTGATTCTTGTCTTGTTGGAAGATAAAATAATCCCAGAATCTGAAAATACTATTTCCTTTTTATAACCTGAATTCGACACTTTTTTCTAATTGAAGTTCAAAGTCCACGGCTAGCCAAAAAAGACAAGGAAACTGATAAATCCGAGTGAATGTAACTTAAATAAAAAAAGAAGCACACTCCACTCCAGCCTGGTCTCCATCAACATTATCTTAAAAGACTCCCTACCTAGGGAGTTTGTTTAGGATGATAAGGCAGGAACACGATCAAACGAGGTGATGGGTTTGTATTTAATTATTATTATTATTATTATTATTATT